>VMDO01020354.1:0-25161 GCA_007922755.1 Pedetes capensis | reverse complement strand
ATAGAAAACACTTCTCAACTGGATGAAATTTGATAAAGAGTAAAAGTGATAGGAATAGATTTTTTAAAATAAATTGCGTAAGTATGCATCATTAATAAACTTCAGAAATGTACAATTTTGTAGCTTTTAGAAATTATTTTACCTTGTTTTGATTTTGAACTTTAATAATCAGAATTCAAGGAAATTGCTTCTTAATATGACTCAGTTTTTGCTAACAAAGAATTTGTTTGTGCACTAACAACTTGTTGATCTCCTCTCTTCTCACTTCTTTTTAACTTCTCCCCTGACTAGGGCTCACACTCTCTACATAAACATGCTCCACTGCCCTTCTTCTTCAGAACTTTCCCTTTGCCCTGTAATTTCCTTTGCCACCCTACTCCCCTTCCGAAACTATCAGGGCTTAAGAAATTAAGTTGATTCTTTTGTCTCTAATTTTTCAATTTGTATTTTCTCTTTCAGCCTTAGCAATCTGATTTGTAGCCATCCCATTCCTTTCAAAGTTCTTTGAGGAAGGTCACCAATGAATCTCAAATTGCCAAATGCAATGTGAGCTTTATAGACTTTGTTGCACTGGACTTTTCTGCTGCATTTAACACTGCTAATGTGCACTGCTTTTTGAAACATTACTTCCTCACAACCGTGACAATACCATCTTTGGCTTTCTAATCATATTTTGGCCTTTCTAGATTCTTCCTCTTCTATTTTGTATCTTTCCTTTATGGACCCAAGGGGTATCCAGACTACAGATGAGCATTATTTCAAAAAGGAAACACTTTTTCAGAAAAAAAAATCTACAAAATATAAATTTATTTCTAACACACATGAAGTAGAATTGCTTGAATATACTTTTAAGGAGATAACTTGTATGACTTGTTAACATATGCAATCTTTTTATTTAGCAAAGTGACTTGTGTACTGTGCTAAAACATTGAGGGAACATTTTATTATTTTGGTTAAATTTTGCCTTCCATTGACTGTGAATGTGTTTGTTACAAAACATTTACATTGTCTGAAAATAAAATTTAACATATACTAGTATGTTATCAGAAATTCTGATTTAATGAATTTGCCTGAATCTGAATTAGTTAGAATTGCTTCCAATACTACATTCCATTGACTGAAACTTTTAGATGATTTTAAATGCATTGGGAGTTATATTATCATCCTTAAAATGAAAATCAATATCCACAAAAGAACATAGCTGCAAACTTAACCTTCTGTTAAGTTTGCTCATTTTTTGAAAACTTAAGGATCACCTTCTTTGCTTTCATGATAAATCAAAATTTTCAGAGTTCAGAAGTGAAAAGTTAATAAGATATATTTCTGGCTCGCTCACTCCTGCTCTCTTCTCTCTCTCTCTCTCCCAAACCCTTCAAAGGCAAACTAGCTAATCACTAGGACTACAACCTCATACACAACCCAGAGACTGAAGACAGATACTTCCTAGAAGTACTTCACAATTGGCCATTTCTAAAAAGGAAATAAGAACGTAATTGTAATCTCCACTTAATAGCCTGAAGCCTTTCCCTAGTAGTCACTTTGAACTTAAACTACACATGAATGTACAAGTCAACAATTAAAGGGAGAGTACAGACTATGGACCAAGAAAATGCTGACCCAGATGCTAGAAAAATTATGATTTTTCTAAGCACCAAATAGTATTTAAATTAATTTGTTGATAAAAATATTGAGGAACAGTTTTCACATTTGTCAAACATTTATCTTTGATCAGGAAAGAAAGTGTTCTTCACTTCACTGTAAACCATAAGTACATTTTAAAGTGTAAATATGCCCTCAAATTAAGGAGCAGATGTTATATGCAAATAACTATCTATAAATTTAATATATATAATTCTGGTAAATTCACTAAAATCAGTATTTACAATCAAACTAGGCAAACTTACAAAATGGCAAAATATATGTTGAATTCACCCAAACAAATCATTTTAGCTATTTGTCTGTAGTTTATACTGTCTCATGGGTAGTTACTGACTCATAATTACAGCCTACTGATTCAAAGTTTAGTCCACCACAAAATTAGAGAAAACTTTTCACCAGAATTTGAGATGTTTAGTTTACATTTTAAAATCTTTCTACAAATATTTTTAAAACATTGTCTAATAAAATTATATACTTTAGTCTTCAGTTTGACTTTAATTTTCACATAATCTTGCTTTCATCAAGTGAACATCAATTATTAAAGAATGGAAATGTCTAAATAGGAAAACTATAGGAATATGGAAGAATTTGTGTGGAAAAGTTATTCTACTTGGAAAGTTATAGCTCAGATTTTTAAATAAATTTTCATGCTTTAAAGCAGGGGTTCCCAAACTCTAGGCCATGGACCTATACCAGTGTGAGTGGCAAGTAAGTGAAGCTTCATCTGTATTTATATAATAAATGTAATGCACTTGAATCTTCCTAAAACACCCACCAACCCTCCATCATGCTCAGTCCATGGAAAAATTGTCTTCCAAGAAACCAGTCCCTGGGGCCATAAATATTGAAGACTAGTGTTTTAAAAGACATGAAGTTATTAAGTTGAAGCAATCTATAACTCCATTATCTTTCAGTTTTAGGTAAAATTATTCCACCAAACATGAGGCCATTCTCATAAGGAATTCTCTCTTCCTATATAAAATGCTTAGGGCTGGGATTTAGCTCAGTTGGTAGAGCGCTGCTCTGCAGTCTCTGAGGCCCTGAGTTCAATTCCCAGCACCACAAAAATGGGAGAAGGACATGGTAACCCACTCCTGAGGCAATCCCGAAACAGTCAGTCATTGAAAACCCTATGAGAGTCGCTATGAGTCGGACATGACTCGACGGCACCTAACAACAACAACAACAACAACAACATATAAAATGCTTAGCTGCTATTTGGGTTGTCATGAAGCTCAAACATGCGTGTTAATTGACATGTAACCCAATCCTGAGAAAGAGCTTACTAACTTCAGTTCAGATGAATCTTCATGGAGTGGAGTGTGTTGTAAAAATGCTAGTGCTTTGTTTGAAAGTATCTTCATTCATACTTACTCATAGGATAAAGATAGAAAAGTATACTGTAATAGTCCCTAACATTTATGATTAAGGTAAATATGAGCATTTTCAGAAGGTATTTCAATGTCTGTTTTCCATTAATTATAGAACAAAGCACTAGTGGCAGCTACTGCCTTGGTCTCCCACCCACCTCGGCTCACTTCTGCCACTCTTAACCACAACAGGTTTTTCTATTAACTTATGATGATCAGAAGTATTCTGCCATGCATGTGACCTTAGCTTTTGGCAATGACTTTCTGAAAATCAAGCGGAACCAAGATAAAATGGATGAGGCAGGAAAGAAAACTGAATCACAGCATCACTTGCTAACCCTAGACTTGAATTATTTCCATCATAGGTTTCTTGTCTGGCTCTTAGCACAGTGCAGAATGGTCCAAATTTACCTGGGGTTCCCTTCCATACCCTTTCAACTCTCATACTCTACTCTTTCCCAAGCTTCCTGGTCGCAGAGCACAACCCCCTTTCAAGGCAAATCCTTGTTTCCTATTAAAATTGTCTTTCTCATTGTAGAGGTCTTTCATCTCTTTGATTAGGTTTTTTCCTAGGTATTTTATCTATTTTTAAGGCTTTTACAAATGGGATTTAGTCTTGATTTCTTTCTCAGCATGTTTATTAGTATATAGAAATGTTACTGATTCTTGAAAGTCAATTTTGTATACTGCTATTCAGCTGAAAGTTTTTATAAGATCAACTTCAAAGCACTGAAAAAAGAAATTGAAGAAGACACTAGAAGGTGGAAGGACTTCCCTCACTCATGAATGAGCAGAATTAATGCTGTGAACATGGCTATTCTACTGAAAGAGAGCTACATATTCAATGAAATCCCCACCAAAATTCCAATAACATCCTACACAGAAATAAAAATTCATATGGAAGGACAAATGATTCAGAATAGCCAAAAAGCAACCTGGAACAGAAAGAGCAATGCAAGTGGGATCACAATACTTGACATCAAATTATATTACAGAGCTGTAGTAACAAAACCAAGATGGTACTGGCACAAAAATAGACATGTAGGCCAGTGGAATAGAAGACCCAGAAATAAATCCACACAGTCACAACTGCCTGATTTTTTGACAAAGGTGCTGAAAACATACACTGGAGAAAAGACAGCCTCTTCAACAAATGGTGCTTGGAAAACTAGATATCCACATATAGAAGAATGAAACTAAGCCTGGCATGGTGGCACATGCCTGTAATCCTAGCTACTGAGGAGGCTGATCCAGGACAATCCCAAGTTCAAGGCCAGAGGCAGCCTGTATAACATATAGAGACCCTGTCTCAAAAATAAAATGGCCTGGAGAGGCAACTCAGCAGTAAAGTGCTTACAAAACATGTGTGAAATCCTGGGTTCAACCCCCAAGTACTTCAAAAGAGACAGAGAGAGAGAAAGAGAGAGGAGGGGAGGGAGAGAGAGAGAGAGAGAGAGAGAGAGAGGAGAAGGAAAAGAGGGAAGGAAGGAAGGAAGGAAGGAAGGAAGGAAGGAAGGAAAGAAACTAGATCCCTACCTCTCATCCTGTACAAAAATCATTTGAAAATGGATCAAAAACCTTAATGTAAAATTTAAAACTTTAAAACTGCTAAAAAGAAACATAGGAAAAACATTTCAAGATACAGGCATAGGCAAAAACATTCTAAAAAGGATTCCAATAGCCTAAGAAACAGTAGCAAGAAATGACAATTGGTATCGCATAAAATTGAAAAGCAAAGGAAACAATTAATAGGGTAAAGAGGGAGCTCACAGAATAGGAGAAATCTTTGCTGATTACCCATGTGACAGGGAATCAATATTTAGAATTTATAAAAAAACCCCAAAATATTAAACAGCATAAAACCAAATAATCCAATCAACAAATGGACAAATGAACAGATAGTTCTCAAAAGAAGAACTACAAATGGCCAATAAATATGAAAAAATGTTCAAACATCTTTAGCTACCAGAGAAATGCCAGTTAAAATGACATTGAGCTTCCATCTTATCAGAGTCAGAATGACTAGCACCAACAAAACAAACAGCAACAAATGCCAGTGAGGATTCGTGGGACAGAGGGGAAAGAACTCTCATACACTGCTGGTGGGAATGTAAATTAGTACAACCATTATCAAAATCAGTACAGAGTATAGAGTTTCCTCAAAAAAAAACTAAAAATAAGATAACCATTTGATCAAGCTATATCACTCCTAGGTATACACCTAACAGACTCCAAATCAACATACCATAGAGACATTTCCATGTTTACTGCAGCATTGTTCACAATTGCAAAGATATGGAAGCAGTCCAGATGTTCATTAATAGATGAATAAAGAAAATGTGGTTTTATATATACATGATGGAGTTTTATTCAGCCACAAAGAAGGAGGAGATTGTGTCAATTGCAGGAACATGGATAGAACTGAAGATTATCATTTTAAGAGAAACAAGTCAGATTCAGAAAGACAAATACTGTATGATCTCTCTAATATGCAGAAGCTAGATTTGAAATAGATAGATAGATATAGATATAGATATAGATACAGATATCTAGTTATACTACCCTGGCACTGGATCTCATTTGATCTTGGAAGCTAAGCAGATTTGGGCCTGGTTAGTCCTTGAATGGGAGACCACATGGGAACACCAGGTGCTGTAGGATTGGGTGAAGGACCAAGGTAGCCCATTCTCAAAACAATCAGCCATTGAAAACCTTATGAATAGAAGAGAAGCACTGACAATAGTGCTGGGCATGGCACAGTGTTGGGGAATATTTCGTTCTGTTGTACACACACACACACACACACACACACACACACACACACACAAACACGTATGTTTGTTGGAGACTTGAAAGTAAAAAAGACTACCTGAAGTGAAAGGGAAACAGTGGGAGAGGGGAGGGAGAAACAAGGGAAGGTAATGAGGGGCTGAATGAGAGTAAAGTACATGATATAATTGTTTGAAAACGCCATAATAAACCCATTGTATTGTATGTTAATAAACACAGACACATATATGCATACATATAAATAGATTCAAAGTAGAAAAAAATTGTCTTTCTCAGTTCTCTCTTCCTCTAACTCTTCCAACGTAACTAAATTGAAGTAATTGACTGTACTACAATTAATGCATTTTAATAGAGATAGATAGATAAGCCACTTGCACCCCCAAGAAAATAAATACACTTGAGCAATAATTTACAACAGAGAAAGGTAGTATTTTTGGTCAAAAAGTGGGGGTACATTTTGAGGCTAAGGGAACCTGAATATCTTCCTTTTCTTTTTCTCCACTTGTACAATAACTTATATCTTCTTTGTTTACTTCTCAGATAGGCATGTTGCTGCAGAAAAAGTCAAGTACTAGACTTGAGAATCTCTATGCAGCCCACCGGGTTTTTCCCCTAGAAAGAGTCATTTAATCTAAGTCTCAGGGCCATCAATCATAAATGGACTTTCGTAAAACATCTAACTTCTGCCGGGCACGGTGGCACATGCCTGTAATCCCAGCGGCTCGGGAGAGAGGCGGGAAGATTGCAAGTTGGAGACCAGAGGCAGTCTATGTAACTTAGTGAGCCCCTGTCTCAAAAAAAAAAAAGTAAAAAACATGGGCTGGGGGCGCAGCTCAGTGGACCAGCACTTGCAAAGCATTCAATCGTGAGGCCCTGGGTTCAACCTCCAGTACCACAAAAAAGAAAAAAAAAAAAAAATCTAACTCCTAAAGTGGTTGTTTGGACCACAACGACTTTTTATAAAAGTGAAACACACCATGAAAATGAAAAACTTACCTTTGTTAGTTCTCTTACAAACACTACCTTTTCCATTATCTGACTCTAACTTACTAGTCATGATGATATTTTCTCTAGTTTTAATCAGTGGGCAGATTCTTCACTACCACATTTTACAATTTATCATGACTTTAACTCTATACAGTTGATAACATTCTCCTAATGAACTGCATGTGACATATTCTTTGTAGTTAATAACTAGGCAAGAATAACTAAAAGCAAGATGTTGGCATGTAGCCAAGCTGTCATCATGGAAGCTGGGTTTGGTTTGTGTGAAAAGAAGATGGTTGAATTTATCCAGATCGTCCAAGAGCAAAAATATATTGTCCATATGCTAAGCAGGCAGAAAAGAAATAAAAGTGTAGTGATATAAATACAAGCTTTTGGTATAGCCATGGGAAACAGGGAAGAAGCAGAACAGATCCACCACTTTTCCAAAATGCTATACAAAAGGGGTGAACATTAAAGAAGGGGTTGGCAAGTCTTAAAATAGAAAAATGGAATAGTGACCAAATCTCTTAAGTAGCCATAATAGTGACTTATATTTAATGTTACCATTTAGCTGTTATGAAGAATATGTTTGCAATTGACTTACACACGATGAGGAACAAATGAGCAATTCAAGTGCAAATAAGTGTTATGGAGACAAGTAAATGTTGTTAGGTGCCGTCAAGTCAGGTCCAACTCATGGGGACCCTATGTACAACAGAACAAAACACTCCTTGACAGTGTGCTATGCCCGGCACTATGTCAGTGCTTCTCTCCTATTCATAGGGTTTTTGATGGCTTTTTTGGGAGTGGGCTGCTGGGTTCTTCACCCAAGCCTGAAGCACCTGTGTTCCTAGGCAATCAGCCCAACTCTACTTATCTTCTAAGGTCAAACGGGGTCAGATGCCAGGTTGCTACAGCTGTAAATACAATGACTTAATCTAAAAAAACATTTCACAGTATAGAATAGAGACACAATAAACAAACTTAAGCATCTAAACTAAATTAGTACATGACAGATAAGACAACTGAAGAAAGTATGGAAGGTTCAATAAGTAATTTTTAAAAATAGGCCATAAAATGCGAGAAACAAAATTACAATGTTACCCTATACATTATGTACAAATACAGTCTAGATAGATCAATAATCTGGACACAGATTAATATACCTGAGAATGTGAAGTATAGGTCTGGTTGTGAGGAAAAGGCCTTTAATATACTCTTCCAACACTACACATCTGTACAGAAGACTGCTTGTAATTAGGATATTGCTTATAATAGCAGCATTATTTATAAAGACAGTCCCTAATTTATGATGGCTTGACTTACAATTTTTCAACTTTACAATAATGTGAAAGCAATATGCATTCTGTCGGAATTGCACCTGAAATTTTTAATTTCTATCTTTTTCTAGGCTAATAATAAAGAACAGTCATTCTTTTTTTCACTTGCAATACACATTTAATAAATTCCAAAAGAGGTTTTGTATTAGGAGTTTTACCCAACTGTAGACCAATGTAAGTGTTCTGAGCATGCTAAAGGTAGACTAAGCCATGTTACCACCAATAATTATTAAAATTTTCAAATGAGAAAAATGTTTTCTTTTTCTTGAAATAGAAAATGTAGAGATAATTCTGTTGTCACTTATGAAGCTGATATTGTCTTGATTTTCAAAGATAATCAATAAAACACCCAAAGTCATTAGTATGTGTCAGAGATGAAGTGTGAGCACAGATCTGTCTGAATCTAAAATCTGTGTTTAAAATGATAAAAAAATAAAAAGTTATGGGTCAATGTATACTAATATATAAAGCTATATGAAAATTTTTATTTCAGTCTTCATCAAAGATTATTTAGTTCAGAAAAGGGTAGCAATACCCTGGAGTAGCTATCATGAGAAGGAATGATCTTTCTTTTGTATATTGTTATGATTGATAATTTCAAAAATAGGATAGGATAACAATTAGCAAAATGCTTCATCTAAATTTCTGTCCAAACCATACAATCTCATGGCCACCTAGTTTCGCCTACCTTGTAAACTAGGAACTAAATGATATGAACACTTTTCACATTTTTTTCCCTTTACAGTAACTAAGGATTCCCAGCTTAAAATAGGTTTACAAAGGGTTTTAAAAGACTGTAACTTTCCCTAAGTGTTTAAAAAGACCGAAACTTTTTTGACATAGAATAAAAGTAATTGAAGCATAATATAAAAGAAAGACCACAAGCTTTGGAGTTACATAGGTCTTAAATCCAGATCCTGACACTTACTTGCTAAATGTCCTCTGGAACTTTTCAACAACAAATTCCAACTTCTCAAGATGCTGTGAAAATGAAAGGAGGCAACAATTATGAAGCTCATGATAGAAGCTCAAAAATTTTTTACTGCCTTTCCTTCAAAGAGTGGCATATACATACACGACTGTATGAATGGCATCAGTTTAAACATCATGCTATATTATTTCCCTTAAGATAATAACAAATCCCAATTTATATGTATTTTTTGGCAAATAAGTATGAGAGCATGCTTATCTTAGCTTGGTTCTATAAACAGAGAGCCTGAAGTAAAAGCTATCACTTTAATGAGGGTTGTAAACCCAGGGCTTCAGGAGTAAGGCAATAGGAAAGAAGCAGGGGAAGAGGGGAGCTAATATAAAAGGAGGGCCAGGTTTATGTCCAATACCAAGGAGACATGAAGTAGGAAAGGGAAATTATTCCAACAACCCTAACTTCATTGAAGCAAAAGCACGAGTACTGGCTGAGATGATGAGTTTCCCATTGCAAAGATGCCTTTAACTTGATATTTTTTTTAGTCACGCACCTCACTTTTCTATTACTTAAATGGAAAAAATTCTCTGCATTTTCTTTCTTATTTGATATATTTGCTATTGTGGAAAAAGAAGAAGAAGAAATTAGGAAAGGAACTATGGACTTGATTTTAATTTTACTCTTTCAAAACCATTATTCTTTCCTTAATTTTACATTTTGATACTATAACCAAACTTCTCTGTCTCTAAAAGTACAAACAAACAGAATGCATGGCCTTATAGATGCTTAATCTCAGGATTTTGGAATACCAATTCTTTCATCAATCCTAAATGCCCCGTTCAGGTATGTAAGCATCTTGAATGATGGACATTTTCAACAGGAAGATATATAATTATATTACCTTTAGTCGGACATTTGATCAAGGAGTTTCCTAGCATTTTGGACAGGAATTGTTATATTACCAGTCAGATGTATGTCCTATCATCTTTTCAATCAAGCTAACAATTCCTCAGCCAAGGTTACAATGTGATCAAGAGAGACATAACAGCAAGCATTTGACAGCACAGAAAGATCCGCCTTATAATATACTATGAGTAACTGTTTGCTCTTAGTGAAAAGGCTCTCACTCCTTCTTTAACACACTTACAAATTAAATTTTAAAAAAAAACACTAAAATTCATTTCAAGTGTGTCCTTCACGCCTATGGCAGCATGATATCAGTCCATGACTTGATTCCCAGCCTGTATTAGATTATAAAACTCTTTAAATATCTTTGTGTGCTTAGTAAGCACCACCACCCCACCTTCTTTGGCTGTGCTGCTCATTATTTTTTTCTTTTTCTTTTTTTCTTTTTTTTTTTTTTTTGCTAAAGTGTGATATCTAAGAAATGTTATGTTCAAAATCAAATTGCATGAGTAGTATCTCTCTTACAGTTACTCGTCAGAATACAATCACTCTTTCAGCTCTTGCATTCCTAGGTGAGAGCAATAACTACAAGAAGGGCTCCTCCATTCTTGGAGACCATCTCCAGCTCCACGGATGTGGGGCAGAGAATTTAAGGTAGGAGTGGCAGGGGAATGAGAATGAAGGCAGTTTGTGTATTTTTCTAAATGTTTCAAAATCAACCATAATGTCAAGGGATAAGCAAAGAGTCTGTTTCCCTACCACTTAACTCTTAACTAATTCTTGCCAAGGATCCTGTGGCCTGATTTTTATTGAAAGATTGTTTTAAAATCCAGACCAGAGGTGTTTTCTTTTCTAGATGAAATGGTTTGAGTTGTTATTTAAATAAATATTGTTTGCTCAAGTGAAATAAACATTCAGGTAATTCTGAGCTTTGAAAGCAATTTAATTGTCAAGAACAAAAGCCCCCTCTTTTTGTTGAAAAGCTGAACAATTTTCTACTGTGTTTTCCTTTAAGTGGAGGCCTCTCAATAGTGCTCAACCCTCAATAATAAAACTCTGGGGTGGACCCATCAGCTCTGGGTACATCATTATTTTTCAGGATGATTGGTGATTAACAAATGCATTATATCATCCTCTGCCATTTGTTAAGTGCTCAAATGAACATAATGTTATGCTGCATGCTGTATGAGGCAAGTTAAATAGACACAGTCTCTACCGTCTAGTGGGAATTATTCATACTTATCAGATAACAGCATGAGGTAATGCATGTAGTGCTGAATAAGAGCAGGTTTGATTCATAAGAGTGTCACTAACTCATACATATACCTCAGATATTCTTGAGAAAAGCACAATGGAGAACTGGAGGAGTTATTCTTGCCTTTTGCATAGTTGTTCAGATAGTAATGCTAATTCTCTGCTTCATGTTAATAAGAGATAATCTAGCGACCATGAAATCAAGTTTAGGAAAATTTCCATTTCATCCAATTGATTAAGCTGGTTAGAGCAGAGCTTCCCAAAGGGCAATAAAACTATGATTACCTAATGAATGCCATTTTTAATTGTTATATGTTTATTGCAATGCACATTGTTGCTGTTGTTAAGTGCCATTGAATCGGGTCTGATTCACAGAGACCCTCATAGGGTTTTCAATGGCTGATTGTTTTCAGGATTGTTTCAGGAGTGGATTGCGATGTCCTTCTCCCATTTTCACTGTGCTAGGGATCAAACCCTGGGCCTTAGAGAACACACAAAAGCCCTCTACCAACTAAGCTAACCCCTAGCCCACAATGTACAATAGAATATATTACTGTATTAGCTCTTTAAATCAATGATACAAAATTTTCTTTTAGATAAATGTAGAGTTTAAAAAGTGATTAGAACTTTTAAAATATATTAAATGGCAAGCAGACATGTGGGCAGAAAAGAAGATAATGAATTTCATAAGGTAGTTGGTTAGAGTATGAATTTGGCATGTAAGAAGCAAGAGAGTAATGCCTAAGTGGACTGGTTTGCTTTCAATGTAAAATTATCTATTTTAAAGTTGTGGTGACTTCTGCCTGCATAGAAACACAATGGAAATATTACATAAGAGTGAATAAATCAACAAAGCCTACCAAAACTGCTCATTAAATAATTCAAAATTTGTACACTGAAAAAGAAAAACATTCTAATTGTAATAGCATAAAAATAATAAAATACTTGGTAATAAATTATTATTAAAT
Organism: Pedetes capensis; assembly: GCA_007922755.1. NCBI lineage: Eukaryota > Metazoa > Chordata > Mammalia > Rodentia > Pedetidae > Pedetes > Pedetes capensis. Next base: position 12,962 of record VMDO01020354.1, on the reverse strand, counting down.
TAAAAAATTAAATACTATTTAGACAAATTAAACACCTAAATAAATGGTGGACATTCCATGTTCGTGGATTCAATGATTTAATATTGTTAGGATGCAGTCTTCCCCAAGTTGACCTACAGACTCCATGAAACAATTAGTAAAATTTCAACTGGTGCTTTTGAAGAAATAGACAAGCTGATTCTAAAACTTCTATGAAGTGTAAAGGACCAGGACAACCAGAACAATCTCTGAAAAGAACAAAGTCAGAGAAGTCTCATTCTTTTATTTTAAAATCTACTACTAATCTACCATATGTAAGACAATGTACTACTGGCATAAGGATAGAAATATAGCTCAATTCAATAGAAATAGTACAAAAATAACCCCTTATATCTGCTGGTTTGGGGTAAAGTTGTCCCAAAAACACAAAGAGGAAGACACATAAAAGAAGAATAAGCTTTTCAAAAAAAAATCACACTGGCACAACTGGATGTCCACATGCAAAAGTGTCAAGTTAGTTTCTTACCCCCACACCATACTTTAAAATTAGCTCAAAATGCATCAAAGAACTAAATGTAAACACTACAACTATAAACTGTTAAAAGAAAATATAAAAGTAATTGTTGAATCAAGGCCTTGATTTCTTAGATATGACCAGAAAACCACTAGTAACAAAAGAAAAGGTTGATACATTGCGCTTAATCAAATAGAAATCATCAATTATCTTTCTGATCATAGTACAATGAAAAGAGAAATTAATAACAAGGTAAACTTTGCAAACAATACCAATACCTGGAAATTAAACAACTTACTTTTGAACAATCAATACATCAAGGAAGAAATTAAGAAGGAAATTAAAACATTTATTCAAAGAAGCAAAAATGGAACTGCACACCAAAACCTCAGAGATACAAGATGGGTACTAGAAGTGTTCAGCAAAAACCTATATCAAAAAAGCAGAAAAATCTCCAATAAATCACCTGTGACTGGAACTCAAGGCACTAGAAAAACAGGAACAATTGACCCCCAAAATAGGTAGGAGAGAAGAAATAATAATGATCAGAGCCGAAATAAAAATAAATCTTTTTAAATAAACATAGCAAAATTTACTTATTCAAGTAAGCGCTGTGTTTAAAGTAGTCCCTCTGTCTATATAGCTCTTGCTCAATATATTTTTGAAACTCTGCTTTTGGACATGTCTTCAAAACTTCTTTATAAGTCACCAAGAAAATCAACTCTCCTATAGCATAATTACACACAATGTAGCCTTGTCCCCCTTATCTATCAGACAGCTGAGATGATTTCCAGCTCTTTTAAAAAATTACATCCATCTGGTAGTGTACAAATTTTGTTGAGTGTATATATCTGTCTTAGAAAATGAATAAGCAAAAAGGCAAACTATCCATCATTCTAGTAAAACCTTTCCTGTTTGAAATAATTTGGTATATCTCTTTCCAGACATTTTTCTAGGTAGGTATGTATTTATCAACCTATTGTCAAGACACACATACTGTTTTTTAGCAAAATTAAATACTATACAAGTGTAAGTAATTATATTGATACGATTATTATAACCAGCCTGCAGCTGTAGCCCTGTGGCATCCGATCCCGTCAGATCTCAGAAGCTAAGCAGGGTTGGGCCTGGTTAGTACCTGGATGGGAGACCGCCTGGGAACACCAGAAACTGTAGGCTTGGAAGAAGGACCTGGCAACCTCCTCCCAAAAATCAATCTGCCATTGAAAACCCTATGAACAGCAGAGAAGCACTGACAATAGTGTTTCCCCTGTTGTACAGAGGGTCGCTATGAGTCGGATACTGACTCGACGGCACCTAACAACAACAACAACAACAACATTATTATAACCATTTTTTTTTCATTTAAAAGTAATTTATGAATGTATACACACACAAATGAGCATGTATTAATTTTGGTATTTTGATTGCTGCATAGAATTTCAGTTTGTTTACCACATCATATTTAACTTCTTCCTGGAAATTTGAATGGTTCTAATTTTCTTTTATTATCGTTGTTATGCAACAGATGTTTGCAAGACACATACATCTTTATACACTTGTCTGTTTTTTTTATTTTTGAAATATTTGTGGGAAGTGCAATTGCTGTGTTAAAGACAGAGCTTTTGATACTTGCTGTCAAAGAGGCATCCATATTATCCCCCAAGTATTGAGTGCCAATTGCTGTCCCAGTCCTAGAAATAAACAAGATTGATAAGAGGCTTGTGCTCAGATAATTTACCTCCTATTAGGATGGAGAGATTTTGGACAAATAAGTATAGATTTATGAGGGGAGAAAGACAGTGTATTCTTGTTGCCTACAGGAGGGGCCTTTCAGTCCTGGGGTTCAGGGAATGTTTTACTGAAAGATGTTTAAAATTGAGATCCTGAAGAGTAGAAGTTACTCAGAAGAAATGTATTTCAGGAAAAAAGAAATGAGTATAACAGATGAACCAAGATTAAGATAGAACATGCAATTTAGTGGAAAATTAATGAAGTCCCCTTTGCTCTAATAAATAAAGAGTTAATGACCTTATTATATGACGAAGAATACTTACAAATCAATAGGAAGAGTTTGAATTTGTAAATGGCAATAGATTATTCACCAAAACCAAAATATGAATATATAATATTTTCAAAGTTCAATCTCAATAATTAAAGAATGCAAGTTTTATAATGAGTTTAAAAAAAAAACTTCTTCTCCCTCACCTGACAATATTTCAAAATAATCAGCATCAAAAATTGATAAGGAGTGCCATGAACAATAACACACAGTGGTGAAGCTCTTAGATTCAGAGCCAGACTACCTAAGGTTCAAAATCTGCCACTTTCACTTAGCACCTAAATGATCTTTGACAACCTACTTAATTTCTCTGTGTCTTAGTACCCACATCTATAAAGTAAGCCTAACACAACCTCATCAGATTATTGTGAGGATTAAATAATATGTGTAAATGATTACAACAGCACCTGGTGCATAGAGAATACCCAATAAATGCTATTATTTTTATGGGCTTGCCCAGTAACTTTACAGGACACTGTATCCATATGCATAGATATTTTGGCTTATTTCCCACAATTAAAGCCTGGCACCAGTGCAATACTAACTTAATTACTCAGTACTTGTTAATATAATACATGTTACTCAGTGAAGTCATATATTAAAATATATGTTAGGATAAACTTCCTAATTATTACTCTTTTTCTGAAAAATTGGCTGGCTATTTTCACATGGCTTTTTTCCTAAGTGGACTAGAATTTTTCTTTTCATTTTGCAACTGTAAAGCAAAATGTTCCAAAAATAAAACTAGGAATTACATGTAATGATAGATTGATATATAGTGAAATGACGTACTAAAAATACTGAGTATCCAGTATCCATTAGTGTTAGTCAGTTTGTGCATTACTGTGGCAAAATACCTTGCAAAAATAAACAGAGGGAGGGAACACTTATTGGGGCTTATGGTTTAGAGGATTTCATCCACACAGGGAGGACAAGTATGGAGATGGAATAGGCAGCAGGGTGTGTGGCAGAGAATCTCACATAATGGCAGATTAGGAGCAGAGAGACTTACCAAAACTGGGCCCACCCCCAGTGGCCTTTTTCTGCAAAGCTAGGTCACACCTCCCAAAGTCCCGCAGCCTCCCAGAACTATGCTACCAAGGGGACCAAAAATTGAAAGCCATGACCTTTGGGGGACATTTTAGATTCAAATCATAACACCATTTAATGCTATCTCTATTTTATCCATTTATTCCCCCACATATATAACTACAACTACAATAATGGATATTGTAAGTTTATACATTTTGTCCATGTGTGTGCATGTATACATGTATACATGTCCTAGGCCTTGCTAGGACATAATACTCATGCACACACATATACACATACACATGTGTTCATATACTTAAATGTTTGTATGTGTGTATATGTAAGAAATTCATCATAAAATTCCAAAATAGGAATTCCAACAGTGTTCACATAAGTGAATAAGCTTATTACTTCCAAGAGGGACTCCATTTTGAAGGGAAAACATCATTTCAAAGTGTAATTATGAATACAGTTAGCTAAAATGAATCTCATTACTTTACAAACTCTGTATATTAATAACATAAAGTATGAATAACTTCTTTATTTCTAAGTAAAAATACCTTCTAAATGATGAAATTATCATTTATATTCACATTCATAAACACTTCTGCTATGGTTTGGATCTTGAATGGACTCCATGGGCCCAAGTGTTAAGGGTAGGCTTGCTAGTCTGAGGCACTAGTGGAGATGGGGGAACCTTCAGGAGGCCTAGTGGAGGGAAATTATACATTGGGGGTGTGCCTTTGAAGAGAATATTGAGACCCCAAGGCCTCCTCTTTCTCTGTCTTTGTCTTCCCAGGTACCATGAGGTGGCTTCCTCTGCCATGTGTTCCCACATGATGTGCTGCTTTGCCACAGGCCCAAAAGTAACAAGCCAACCAGTCTTAGACTGAAACCTCTAGAACTTTGAGCCAAAATCAACCTTTCTACTTTTTAAGTTGATAGCCTATTTTTTTTCTTTAACAGTGACAGAAAACTGATTAACACAACATCTAACTTTCTATTTTCTAACTTAGCTTATAAAGAATTGACAAAAGTTATAGGCACATCTTATTCATCACTTTTCATGGCATTTGGATTTCCACTTGAAATATTTTGTTTATACTAGATAATCAATATGTACAGGATAAAGAGACATCATTTAACATGGCTCTTTGAGAGAGAAAGTTCTTCATTAATCATTCCCCTTCCAGAAAACAGACCATATGATCTCTTGTTAGAGTTAAAAACCAAAGGTTCCAGATCATGGGCTGAAATAGACTTTCTAGGCCTACACAGAAGCCTATAATGCACTGATCAACTTCTACTCTGTCACTTCGTAAATGCAGTACTTAGCCCAAGACAGTCTGTTAACTGAAAAGGAAGGACCAGATGAAATGTAACAAATCACAGGCAACCCTAGACAGAATGCACATGAACTCTGTGGACCAGAGACAGACTCTCTGTGATGCTAACATTCCAGGGCCTCACATTCACTTGGCTACTTCTAATGCCCCAGGAAGGGTCTTTCCCATGCACTTGCATGGTCATTTTTATAAGCTTATAAAAATATTTTTTATTCTTATACTTAAAGAGGAACCTCCTCTCTCCTGTTTAAATACATATTAGGCTTCGAAAAACCTGAATATAGCCCTGTTTTTGAATCCTCTATATATCCTTCTCTCTTTTTATTTTTTTAAGTTTTTCACACTGAATACAAAAGGGATACATTCTCTTGGATCATCAGCATCCTCATGGCTCCTGGGTGTCACCATGGTAAGCCAAAGGAAAAAGGATAAATTCCAAATCCTTCAAATTCCTATTTAGAAAAAGTAAATGCTATTTTTAAAGGAAGCTTTATTTTATTGCATAGAATATTCGGAGCCAACAGATAATTTTTGTATGCTACAAAATATATATAATTCCTGGCTATGGTTGAGGAAAAACAAGAGAGATTCCTCTGTATTATCATCCCATCTTATTCTAAAACATAACTGCTTCCAGAAGCAAAGAAAGGAATGGAGTAAGCAGTAGATGCCTCAAAACAGAACTTAAAGTTTTATTTTGGTTATAATTTCGTAGAAGGATCAATGAGAAAAATGTTAAGATTAAGGAGAAAATATAGTTATTTAATTAATGATATCTGTTTAAAAGTAACTTCCGAGAATTCAATCTTTTAAAGCATAAAATCACTAAAACATTAAACTTCCCTTGAGGAATTAAATTATAAATTGAACAACAATGTTTCCAGGGGTTGGGTGGAGTGGAACAGCACATTTTTCATATCTTGCAAATGTAGATGCAACACAAGAGGGAATTCCAGAACAAGTGATACAAACTTATTTTTCTATGTTTTATTCTAAGTATATTCAATTCATTTAGCCAAAAAGGTACATGGTAGGTTATAAAATGCAAACAAATTTTGATTTTATATTAAAATATTATAATGGCTTCTTTGAGGTTGTCTGTGGCAACTAATTGGGCTGAGATTTAGCTCAGTGAGTAGAGCATTGTGCTGCAGTCTCTGAGGACCCAAGTTCAATTCCCAGCACCGCAAAAATGGGAGAAGGGCCTGGCAATCCACTCCCTAAGGCAATCCCGAAACAGTCAGCCATTGAAAACCCTGTGAGGGTCTCTATGAGTTGGAGACTAACTCCACAGCACCTAACAACAACAACAATGGCGACTAATTAAACTATTTCAGTTTTTAACTGGACACAAAGGCTCATGCTTGTAATCCCAGCACTTGGGAGACTGAGGCCAGAGAATAATGAGTTTGAGGCTAGCCTGGGTGACAGTAAGATGCTATCACATAAAAAAACCAAAAAACCCACAAACCAACACAAAATTCAATTGTAATTTTTGAAGCATCATCAGCCTAAAGTAACTCAGATATAATGGTAGAGACTCTACACTGCCTCCAATAGTACTTGTTCTCTTCACTCATACTTAAAGAACTTCTGACATGTTAGTTCTATTGGTTGGACTAATGTTGCTGTAGTTTGTATACTGAATGTTCACCAGAAGCTCATGTGTTAAGTTTAGACCTCAAGGTGGTGCTACTGGAAGTGGCAGAACCTTTAGGAGATGTGGTCTAGTGAGAAATCCACAAGTCATTGGGAGCATGCACTTAAGAGGATTGTAGGAGACCCCACCCTCTTCCTCTTTCTGTTTTACTTCTTAGGCAAAAGTAAGCAGTTTTCTCTGCCATATACTCCCAGACGTTGCATCTGGCTCTGTCATCATAAGCAAACCTGGTCATGTGCTAGAAACATTAAAACCATCAGCCAAAATAAAAGATTATGCTTTATAAGTTAATTATCCCAGGGATTTTGTTATAGCAACAGAAAACTGACTAGGACAGATATCCAAAATAAGAACCACATTTCAGAGTCTTCATTATAGCTTCATTAGCATATGACTGAATTTTAACAAGAACATGTGAGTAAAACTTCTCTTTTAAAATATATGGCTCATACTTTTTGCTACTTTCTTAATCCGTTTCCCTTCCTTCCTGATAGAACGCAGATGGAGCAGTGAACTTTGACTATGGGTACCTTAGGAGTAGAGATCTTCGTGTTGCAGAACAACAAGATCAGAGGAATCTCATTCTGAAAGACTTTGTGGAGCAATTCCCTCTACCAGTATTGCACTGTCTATTTTGCATTTTTCACTTGAGATGTAATTACATTGCTCTCTAATTTAAACAATTGTTATTTTGGGTTTCTGTTACTAGCAACTAAATATTAATATCTGACACATGTTATGGTAGCAGCTAATTTCCTTGCACAAAAGTGCCACACACTGAGATCCCTCTCTAGTGTGTATGTCCTATTAGAAGTTTTAGGATATATAAGGATTTTTGCTTGCTATTTTTAAGTTTTATAATGTCATGAGTTCATATTTATATTTGATGTGTAATAATGCACACTTGAATTTACTACTGCTAGATAGAGAAAAAAAGCACCAAACATATTTCATGGAAACTCATCCTTGGGTCTGTTCTGGAATGCTAACCTCTGCATTTTGAAGTATGAGTTTTAAAATCACTTTGTTATTGATTGGCCAATAATTTAGCTCCATCATAACCCTAAGGAAAGAAATCAGATACACTTAAATAATTAAAATAATCCGATTCAAAACATGTTATAAAAAACAAACAATATGAACCAAAATAGCAGAACATTCATTCATTTTTTATTGAATATTTATCAAACTTCTTTTATTATTTCCTTAATGATTTATCCATAGACATATAAACAAGACATCTCCCTGCCAAGATATGGCATTTTTATATTTAAAGAGAAACAATTCATTATACTGGAAATTACTATGTCGTTGTTAGGTGCTGTTGAGTCAGATCTGACTCATGACAACCCTATATAAAATAGAACTGAAAACTACCCAAAAAAGTACTATGCACATGGTCTTTTTATGTTTCAGTCATTGTTACAACCACAATGTTTCTTCTCATTTTGAGTCATCATCATCAAAAGGAGGTTCCAGGAGCTTCACTCCATTTCCATCATTAAAATCAATTCTTCTTTATGGAAGTAACTTTTCCTCAGTCATGTCTTAGATGCCTTCCTGCCAGGGGTGGGGGCGGGGGGTAGCTATTTTCTGGCACTATATTTGACAATGCTTCTCTGCTAGTCATAGAATGTTCAATGGCTAATTGTTTCATGAGTGGGCTGCCGGGTCCTTATTCCTAGTCGGTATTAGTCTAGAAAATTAGCTGAAAGCTATCCACCATGAGTGGCCCTGCTGGTATCTGAAATATCAGTGGCATAACTTTCAGCATCACAGCACCATGCAAGCCCCTACAGCGCAAAAGCTGACAGACATGTGGGGAGGCGGGAATTAGTATTGTTGCCTTTAAAACTTACAGCTAAAAAAAATCAGCTTAATCAAGATCTACTGAAGCATAATGAAATGATATTGAGGCTATTTATTCAGATTCATTGACTGAATGGAAATTTCAGCAAGTATGCTACCATCGGGCTGGGATTTAGCTCGGTTGGTAGAGCACTGCGCTGCAGTCTCTGCGGTCCCGAGTTCAATTCCCAGCACCGCAAAAATGGGAGGAGGGCCTGGCAATCCACTCCCAAGGCAATCCCGAAACAGTCAGCCATTGAAAACCCTATGAGGGTTGCTATGAGTCAGATACCGACTCGACGGCACCTAACAACAACAACAACAACATGCTACCATTTCATAACTGTAGATAATTTAATGTACGAATGCTTTAGCAAGTGTGGTGACTTGTGGGCATTTACCATTCTCTTGAATTACTGTTCACCATTCAGTGTTACTTTTGACTAAGCTACAAAGGCTGTATATTGAGAAAGACAATATTCTCTCCCTTACACATAATGTTCAAATAGTAGAATAATTGACTGAGAGGTCACCAGAAATTAGATTGAAACAAAAATGTATGGAAGCTTCAAGGCAGGACTAGGGATCTGGCTTCAAGCAAAGGAATGTTTAGGCTATGATTAATGAAGACCTAAGCAGGCAAAGGTTCAAGTCAAGAAAAGTCACAGTTGGAGATGAGAAGTCCATTGGCCCCAGGTAGATTAGTCATCTAGCATGACTTGAAGCCATGCTAGAAGGCTGAGACCAAAGAGCAAAGAGCACCCAGCAGCAAGAGCTGTTTTCAGCTAGAAGACTTTGAGTAATAGTCTCAAAGTCTATTGAATAATGAACAGTAAAACTGAAGTTAATTCCTGGCTAAAGATTCAGTGAGCTCAGAGCCCCCTATATATTAAGACCAGAGTTGGAATTAGTCTCATAGCAAGAGGCTGGTATGAAATTTTGGATATTCTTGTCTGGGAAGAAGGAGGAAGAGAATGAAGCATAACACAATTCCTCAAAGATCCAAAATCTAGGTATGTTAGACTTTTTTGAGTTAACTTAGGAGCATTGTAGAGTTTTTATACAGACTACAAAGTTGTCAAATTAGGATGCCTTAAAAATGAAGAGGTGGCATTCTTATTGTTGGAGTGGCCACAGAGTGGGCACCTCACACCCACTGCTGCATGTACCCCACTCACCTTGGCCAGTAGTGTTCCCATGTTCACATGGCTCATGGAGGCAGTGGGCATCTTCAACTCTGCTACAGTATGCACTGTGCCCAAAGCTACTACTTACAGCCAAAGAAATTAGGGGAAATATAGAGAATAAATTTAATGAAGAAATTTAATGAAGGATCTCCACAATGAAAAATTTAAGGCTCTGAAATGGAAAGATCTTGAAGAGGATACTAAAAATAGAAAAATCATGTTCATGGATTAGAAGAATTAATATTATTAAAATGTCCATACCCAAAGTGATTTACAGAGTCAATGCAATCTTGATCAAAATGTCAATGACATTGTTCAAAAAACTAGAAAAAAACCCTTAAATTCTATATAGAAGCAAAACACCCCAAGTACTTAAAGCAATCTTGAGCAAAAAGAATAAAGCTGGAAGCATCACAGTTCCTGATTTCCAGGCATACTTCAGAGCCATAGTAATCAAAACAGCATGGTATTGGCATTAAAAAAAAAAAAAAAAAAAAAAAAAAAAAAAAAAAAAAAAAAAAAAAAAAAAAAAAAAAAAAAAAAAAAAAAAAAAAAAAAAAAAACAGGCGCACATACCAATGGAATAGAATAGAGTGCCCAGAAATAACCCCATGCATTTATAGCTAGCTTATTATCAACAAAGGTCCTAAAAAGCATATATGAGAGAAAGGACAGCCTCTTCAACAAATGGTGTTGGGAAAATTGGATATTTGTACACAAAAAATTGAAGCTAGGCCCTTATCTCTCACCCTACAAAAAATAAAGTGAATCAAAAGCCTAAAGACAAGTCATGAAACTATGAAACTATTATAAGAAAATATAAGGGAAATACTTTAAGATATCAGTAACGATTTCTTGCCTGCAGCCACACCACTGTGGCATCAAATTCCATCAGACATCAGTAGCTAAGTAGGGTCAGACCTGGTTAGTAATTGGATGGGAGACCACCTGGGAACATTATTTTATTTTACAATTAAAATAATAATAAAAATAACTTTCAAATGAAGAGTTAGACCAATTTAGTGGAGACTCTGATACAATATGGTAATTTTGTTAGAATCAAATACACTGACTAGTCTTTGTCTTTGAAAGAGGATAATGCATAATCTAAATTATGATTGGGAATCTGAAAGAAGACATTTAGTGTCAGATGTAAGAATATAAAGTTTTTCTCTTTTGCCTCTAGTCTGAGGGGAAAACTCTTCAACCCTAGGAGTGGAGTCACCTTGGATTATAACACCACCATGAATTCTACTGTGAGAAAGAAGGCATCCAGATACAGGAATAAGGAGTATTGTGAGCTCTGTGTATCAGCACACAGAGATGTGTAAGCCTTTTTCAGACATTTAATCACTCATTTACACTAAAATCTGTTTTTTCTCACTTCAGTGTGGCATCAAAGTCTATCAGCAATTCCACAGAATGATCTTTTTATTCAAATCTTACCTACTCCTGGAATTCTATCACTACAGAAAAATATAAAATCCTAGTTTTCAAGTTTAGATGTTTTTTTAAAGGCAGAGATAGGCTTTTTTCCACCTACATACAGTTAAATGATAGAGGGAAATTAAACCATAGAAATGATTATTAACAGATAAACTTATTCTGCTCTCATCAACATTAAAAACAGTAAATTTTGAACAAGCATAAAGAGATAATGCCATAAGAAAATCAACAAAACTAAATTTTTAAAAGGAAAAGAAAGAGAGGAGGGGGAAGAAGGAGAAGAAGTAAGAAAAGGGGGGAAGAGGAGTAGTTGGAAGAGGAGGAGGAAGAGGAGGTAGGAGGAAGAGAAGGAGAAGAAAGTAAACGGGTAAAATTACAAATGGGCTTTCAGACAAGCTGTAAGTACTCCAGGCAATGAAGGGTGATTGAAGACTTGAATTAAAAACAGACTCAGCCAACAAGAAACATATTTTATGAGGAAGGACAGATGCAAGGGCTTGAGGGGAAGAAAGGAAGTAAGCAATGGAGTAGCGAACAAGAAAGAGTGATTCAGCTGCATGGCTCACAGAAAGGTGATCAGAGAAGAGAGGTCAGAAAGCATAAAACGAATGAGCAAAGACCGGCATTAAGTGGAGCAGGAAATTTCAAATTCATTTCAGGGTTTGATTTCACATGGTAAAATGGTGGCTGATGTACAATGTGTCTTCCCTCATTCTCAAAATTCTCAAAGTGGGAAGGAAAGTGAACAGGTAAGAAACTCAAACAAATTACCAATTGCTATATAAGAAAGCCAGGTAGAAAAAGATTTCAAGCAAAGGACAACTCATTGATCACCTTGGTACCTGTAGTACATAAAGGACTATGGGAGGTGTGAAAGACCTTAGGTCCAGGCCTCGGCTCCATCTCTTACAATATTGTCTCATGCAAACTCTTGCCTGTTTTCGGCAAAAGGATCTTCATCTATAAAGTGGGAATAATGACATATTTGATAGAATATAATTAAGTCTAATAAATTGTGTTAATGTGCTATATAAATAGTGCTTATTATTATTAGTAGTAGTATTTATTTATTTATTTATTTATTTATTTATTTATTTTGCTGTATAGGGGTTGAACCCAAGGCCTCACGCTTGCATGCTCTGCAAGTGCTGGACCACTGAACTACACCCTCAGCCCATTTATTTGCTTTTTTGAGACAGGGTCTTGCTAAGTTATGCAGACTGCTTCTGGTCTGGAACTTGCGATCGTCCTGTCTCCACCTCCCCAGCCACTGGGATTATAGGCATGCGCCATGACACCTGGCTGTGTTTATTATTATTGAAAAATAAGAAGGAGTGCTTATTTTAGATTATTTTTAAGCAGAGGAGGAAACTATGTGGAGCAATGGAGTCCTGCACACACAGGGAAGGAGTGACAGCAGACAGCTGCCCAGGACAATTCAGCTTTGCCGTCTATGATTCTAAAGTATTTGCCTATACTGCCACAGTCCCTGATCTCAGGGAATTTACAATCTCGTTGAGAAAACATGTGGAATGCTGAAAAATAAGACAAGAGATCACAAAGGGGCCATGATTCCATATTAGATGTACATTAAAGACAGAAAAGTTTATGCTGGAATATTCTTAGAAGATCTCCTGGGAGAAAAAGGACTTCAGTTATGCTTATGAGGATGTTTGGAATTTGGCCTATAAATTCCAAATTCCAAATGAGAAATAAGAACAGAAGAAAACAGCAAAATAATGATGCTAAAGTATAAAGCACAGACATTTATATTACTTATTATTACTTACCACTTCCCTGAGTTTTAAAATAAAATATAATATAAATTTAAAACTTACCTCCATTTAGCTCCAAATAACAATTCAATCCCAACAGATAGGAAATAGCT
>VMDO01020353.1:0-37702 GCA_007922755.1 Pedetes capensis | reverse complement strand
CCTGTAATCCCAGCAGCTCGGGAGGCGGAGGTGGGAGGATCGCAAGTTCGAGACCAGAGGCAGTCTGCGTAACTTAGCGAGACCCTATCTCAAAAAGTTAAAAAAATGGGCTGAGGTGCAGCTCAGTGGTCCAGCACTTGCAGAGCATGCAGGCGCGAGGCTCTGGGTCCAACCCCCAGTACCGCAAAAAAAAAAAAAAAAAAAAAAAAAAAAGAAGCTTCATCTCACCATACTGTCATGTCCTCACCCAGGCCGGCTGCCCACCTTCCAGACTGTACGCTATGGCTCCAAGGCTGTAACACGCCACCGTCGTGTTATGCACTTTCAGCGGCAGAAGCTGATGGCTTTGACTGAGTATATTCCCCCCAAACCCGCCATAAACCCAAGATGCTTACCACCTCCCCCCAGACCCCCCGAGGAGGTAAGGAGACTTGGTATATGTCACTTGGAGGTGGAATGGTGGATTGAAATGATCTTTTCTGCTGGGCACTGTGGCACACACCTGTAATCCCAGCTACTCAGGAGGCTGAGATAGAAAGATGGCAAGTTAGAGGCCAGGTTGGGCAATTTAAGGAGACCTCCCCCAAAATAAAAAATTTAAAAAATAATAAAATGATCTTTTCTTTCATAATGAAGTAGGACTTCAAGCCAGAGTCACTCACATCATTATTTCATTTCACCACATGGACTTCTGTGGTCTAGATACTTGAAAATGGAATGTGTACTTAATCCTACATTGGTCTTTGGGCCCTGTGGATTGGATGGGCTTCCTGAATTTCCTTTTTTTTTTTCCTTGCAGTACTTGGGGGTTGAATCCAGAACATTGCACATATTTTGCAAGTGTTGTACCACTGGATTGCACCCCAGTCCACATTTTTACTTTTTAATTTCAAGACAGGGTCTCGATAAATTATACAGGCTACCTCTGGCCTCAAACTTGAGATCCTCCTGCCTCAGCCACCAGAATCTCTGGGATTCCAGGTGTGCACCACCACTGTGCCTGGCTGGCCTCCTGAATTTCTTTCATTCTTTACTTGTCTCCAAAAATGTGTATATGAAGGCTACCCAAGGAGGTGTGGGAAGAAGACATCATCTTTCCAATCTTTTCTTTTTTTAGTTTGCAATACAGGGGATCAATCCCAGAGCCTCAGGCATGCTCGGCAAGTATTCTACCTCTTAGTCATACTCCCAGCTTTCTCCTGTTGTAAAAGGAGCTGAGGCATCCATATTTAACTAGAGAAGCCATAAAAGTGTTCTATCATAAAAAATAGAACAGAAACACCAGTGGAGAATTGGTAACTTCATAGTGGTTGTTGTTATTGTAGTATCTAGTAAATTCTAGTTTTCTAGTCTGCTGCTGCTTTAGGACTCGGGTAGCTGTCCTTTCCTGCTAACAAGAAAATAATAAACATTTGCAGCTTGAGGGATTTAATTCAGGTGTCAGATACTGATGGAAGAGGTGATCTGAGTCATTACGTTGATTCCTCAATGCTGAGTGGTAAACACTGTCCAATATAGTAGCCTCTAAGCAATTGTGACTACTGAGCTAGTATAATTGAGGAATTGAATTCTTAATTGTGTTTGATTTTAGTTATTTTAAATATAAAAAGCCACATGTGCTGGTGGCTACTATATTGGATAGGGCAGATCTAGAACCTACATTTAGCACAATCATGTCTCTTCCATTATTTTAATTTGTTTTGTTAATATTCCCATGGAATTCTACAAAGAGCACTGTGATTTCTCAGTAGTCCACTGTTTAAATAAATTTTGGAATCCTAGCTTTAGGGGAAAAAACATCTTAAAAATGTTAATGGAGGCCTGTAAGTATATTTTCAGAATCTCAAATTCTCATCTTTTTTTTTTTTTTTTTTTTTTTTTTTTTTTTTTTTTTTTTTTTTTTTTTTTTTTTTTTTTTTTTTTTTTTTTTTTTTTTTTTTTTTTTTTGCGGTACTGGGGGTTGAGCCCAGGGCCTCGCGCCTGCATGCTCTGCAAGTGCTAGACCACTGAGCTGCACCTCAGCCCATTTTTTTTTTTTTTACTTTTTGAGACAGGGTCTCGCTAAATTACCCAGACTGCCTCTGGTCTCGAACTTGCGATCCTCCCGCCTCCGCCTCCCGAGCCGCTGGGATTACAGGTGTGCGCCACCATGCCCGGCCCTTCAAATTCTCATCTTTGAGAAACATTGTCACGCCAGGGATGGTGGTACAGGCCTATAATCCCAATATTCAGAAGGCTGAAACAGGAGGATCAAGAGTTTAAGACCAGCCTGGGCTATATAGTGAGACCCTGTCTCAAAAAACAAAAAAACAAAAGTTAAAAGCCAAATAAACAAAACCAGCAAACCAAATAAAAAGAAACATTGTCTTAAGAAAATGAAATCTTGAGCTGGGCGCGGTAGCGCATGCCTGTAATCCCAGCAACTTGGGAGGCAGAGGCAGAAGGATCGAAAGTTCAAGACCAGAGGCAGTCTGTGTAATTTAGCGCGTCCCTGTCTCAAAAAGTAAAAAAAAATAGGCTTGGGGTGCTGCTCAGTGGTATAGCACTTGCAAAGCATGCAAGCGTGAGGCCCTGGGTTCAACTGCTAGCACCACAAAAAGAGAAGAAAATTAAATGTTATTGTGTGAAAATGTCTGTTTTAAGCTAACACTGCAAAAGAGTTATCTCATATTTATCTTTCACTTCTTTCTCTCTCTCTCTCTCTCTCTCTCTTTTTTTTTTTTTTGGCACTGAGATCACACCTAGGCCTTCATGCATGCTAAGCACAACCTTTCCCACTGAACTACACCCCCAACCCTATCTCATATTTATAATTGGTAAAATGATTCAACATGAATACAGTGTCAGAATAGACTGATAATTAATTTTCACAGTATTATTGTCAAACAGTGTTGACTAGGGCAGCCTACTAACCTGGGTGGGGAGCAGCAAGTGTTCTCATGTTTGAAAATAGTGCTCTGAAGACTGCAATTTGCTAGTGAAAATAGGAAGGTTATAGTAGGAGGCGTTACATGTCTCTGAGAGTCAGGGATCCAACTACCCCCAACCTATTGCACATTTGAGCATCGCCAAAAGCCCTATTGTCTTATCTTGGAAACAACGCAGGGTCCCAGGGGAAGAGACAGCTGACATCCCCTTGGCCATCCCTTCCTTCCTTCAGGAGTCAGGCCTCGTTCGACTCCTCCATCAGGAGATAGCAGCAGTTTTCCGAGACAACCGAATGATAGCTGTCTGCCAGAATGTGGCCATGAGCACAGAGGACAAGATTCTCATCTGGCATCAGCTGCGGAAGCATCAGATCTTGGTGAAGGTCTTCCCCAACCAGGTAGGGGCGGCCCTGGCACAGGGTCATCTGTTTCCCATACATTCTGTAGGGTACTTCCAACTCTCCCCAAGCAGCCTAGACAAGCCATTCTCTTATCTGTTGTCTAAACTGTGGTTAGGGGCTGAAGAGACCCCTAGGTTGCACTCTTGCTGTGATGTGACCTGTGACCAAGGTGTGTGACTCTTCTCCCATTGTTTCCTGTCAGCCATTCTTTCCTGTCATCCCAGGTCCTAAAGCCTTTTCTGGAGGATTCCAAGTACCAAAACCTTCTGCCCCTTTTTGTGGGGCACAACCTGCTGCTGGTCAGTGAAGAGCCCAAGGTCAAGGAGATGGTGCGGATCTTGAAGGGTGTGCCTTTCCTGCCACTGCTAGGTGAGCAAGCAGCACTGCTAGTTAGGGATGGAGATGCGATGGGGCAAATGCCACAAAGCCTAGTGCCATCTGCAGGGCTTATCAACAGCATATTTACTGAGGACTGACTGTGTCACTTAACGCCCATGTTGTCTCACTGCCCCAGGACACTTCTGTACTGGAGGAAAGACTAGGGAAGGTAGAGGGTAGGGGAGGTGAAACTCGGGGATGGGGGAGGGGAAATTCAGACACCTTGGGTCTAACCATTGGGTAATGTATGCTGAAACTCACAAAGATGAAGGTATTTAAAACAAGTATCCCTAGTAAAAGATGCGCAGAGCCAATGACCAGTATTTCCCAGATACCCCTGATGCTATTTCATACTGGAGTTGGTTATAACGTAGAGAATACTGCCTGTGTCCCCAGGAAATCCAGACTGCATGGAAATCTGTTTATAATATGCTCCTACACCATGATTTTGTTTTGTTTTTTGAGACAGGGTCTCACTATGTATCCCAGCCTGTCCTGGAATTCTCTGTGTAGCCCAGGCTGGCCTTGAGCTCATTATCCTTCTGCCTCAGCTTCCCAAGTGCTGGGATTACAAGTGTGCACCACTGTGTCTGGTTCCATAATTCTTACTTTTCCGCTTTTTCTAATTGTAAAATACACATAACATAAAATTTACATTTTAACCATTTTTAAATGTTCATTGGTATTAGGTACATTCATAATGTTGTGCAACCATTACCTCCATATATCTCCATAACTCTTTTCCTCTTGTAAAACTGAAACTCTGTACCCATCAAACAGTAGCTTTGTGTTTCTTCCCTCTACTCCATGATCCTGTCTTTAACAAAGTTTAGGAAATCCTGACTTGAAAGGGTTTTGGAACCAGAATATTTTATGCAAGTTTTCAGAGGAAAGGAGTAGAGGGGACAGATCCCTAACAGTGGGAGTAGGATGAGGCACAAATAGAGCACAGATTCTGTGGTAGGCTGTGGGGGTGAAGGGCAATGGAGAACAGATTCCTAGGGTTGGGATGATGTTTCCAGAGAAGAAAGGCATTTACAGGAGCCCAGTTGACCCTGTGTTCTTTCAGGTGGCTGCATCGACGACACCATCCTCAGCAGGCAGGGCTTCATCAACTACGCCAAGCTGCCCAGCCTGGCCCTGCTGCAGGGGGAGCTGGTAGGCAGGCTCTCCCTCGTCGTGGCCCAGACGCACTCCCTGCTTCAGCACCAGCCTGTCCAGCTGACTGGCCTGTTGGATCAGTATGTCAGACAGCAACCCAAGGGAGACTCTGTGGTGTCAGCCAGTGGGAAACCAGATCCTCCCAGCCCTGTTCCGGACTCCTAGCTGACCTGTTTTACCCAGCCCTACCCATAAACACTCTCTCCCCCAATTGTCTATGCTGTCCTCCATCCAAGATGGGAACGAAAGAGAAGTGGAAAACTGGCGTGTATGACTTGGCTTCTGCTCACCATGACCTCCTCAGGTAGAGGGCACCTTGGAGACACAAAGGAATTCCACTTCAGAGTGGAGGCTGCTAATCACTGTCTTTGTCCTTAGTTTGGGCCTCAGTTGTCCAGGTACAAGGCAGGTAGACTGAAAAGGTGAGGCTCTTGCCTGGGTTCCTTGTCCACTGTTTTCTTGCTATATGTGTTTTCCCAACCCACACCCTCAAGGGGACAACCTGCTACAATGGACCAGCTGAGTAATTGTGCCAAGAATGACACCCACAGAGAGCCTTCTGTATGCCAGGCTCCATGCTATAAACACTATGGGTATCAGTTCCTTTATTCCTCACCATGTCACCCCTATTTCACAGAGATGAACAGGAAGGGCCAGAGACGTTAAATGCCCTGCACAAAGTCAGGGCAGTTAGTAAGTGGCAGAACAGGGACTTGAAGTAGGTGCTCTGCTTTGAAGCCCCAAATTTAAACACTAAAACTTTCTCGTTAGGTTACCCAGAAGGGTTCCAAGTGGGGTTGGCCTTATTGCCCTGCGCTTGGATTGTACAATTTTGTGGAAAGGATGGGAGCACTGTTTTATGATAAAATGAAACACATTTTACTGAGTCTTTTGCTGTTTACAAAGTTATTCTTTTGGTTGACTCTTCTCACTTCCCTTCCTAGAAAATCCTTTTCCCTAGTACCTGCCCCTCCCGTAGCATCTACTACATGCTTGTCTTTTTGAAACCAGCTGACATCTATGCCCAGAAGTTAATGTGGGATTTCATACAAAAGGGCTAGGGGAACTAGGATTCCATGTTAGTGAGGGGCTCTGAGGGCTGTAGTAGGCCTTCCCCACATCTTGGGGGACCAACAGTTTCTAACAGGAGCAAACATGCTTAACTAGTGACCTGCCATTTTCCTTGATTGGAGCACATGCTGGGTGGATCTAAGGGTGAATTGAGAGGGTGGCTCTTCAGCATTCCTTCCCAGACTTGGAGCAATGCCACTGTGTCCTTGGTCCTGGACAGGCACTGTCTGGCAGTGAAGAACTGCAGCAGCTTTTCTGTAGCCTGGGCCAGGACCAACTTCCCACAGTGCCCAACTCTGTGCAAATGCCCAGGGATGCTCAATCACTGAGAAGTGAATTAAAAGACCCTTGAGACTCCCAGATGCCAGAGCTGGTCTGCCCAGTGCTGCTTAGCCTTTCTCCCTGCCTCCAGATTCTGCCAGGTGCTACCAGCATCCCCCCACACCCCCCGGAGGCCAGAGCAGTGCTGAAGTTCTGAGTGGTGACAGCACAGCAGGCATCTCTGAGGATGCAAAAGACCCTGAAGTGTGACTAATCCTATGTGGAGGCGAGGTTGAGGAGACAAGTGGCCTTCATTTCTGGGGCCCCAGAACACATCACATCTTTTACCTGCTTGTGGTGCCTGACGCCCCACCATTAAAAACTCACTTTTTTCCAGAAAATTGCTTCATTGCACTTAAAGCTGTTGGTCTGTGCAACATCCATTCAAGTGAATTTTAGAACTTTCTCGAGAGCCAATTTTTAGTTGGACTTGAGCAGCTGAACACAGTACTCCAGGGGAGGGGTAAAGGTCCTCAGAAGAGCAAGGGCAGGTACCGAGGGTGGCTTCCCTTTTTAACAGGCAGCTGATGACTGCCCCGTGTCTGCTTCCCACCCAGAGACTTGAAGACTTTGTCATACTGCTCCCTTGGGCACTTCCAGACCCCCGAGGCCTGGCTAGGCATGGCTCCCAATGAGCAGCCTCTGGGCCCAGGCTGTCCCCTTGTCTTGACTGCCCTGCTGACTATGCTCCTGGCACAATCTATTGTATCAGCAAGGAGTATCTGTCCCTTTGCTGTCAACCTGATACCTTTGCTTGCTCCAAATTTTGAAATCTATTTTCAGATGTAAAACAAGCAGTGGGGGGTTAATAAGGAAATGGCCTTGGGTGTTCACTGGGGTCAAGGCCATGCTGGTCTGAATAAATCCTTTACTACCACTAGCTTGAGGCCAGCAGTTCCCCAATCCTCTGATCTGTCTGGAACCATGCCCAGTGGGGACTGTGCCCCTCATTCCCAAGCAACATTGGTGTGTTCAGCCCTGAGTCCTCCGGGGAGCAGGGGGGCAGAGCTGAGCGGCCGCCCGGAGCTTGGCGGGAGGAGGCAGCGGGGGAGGGGCAGATGGGGAGATCCGGGTGGAGGGGAGGCTCCGACGTCTCCTTCCTTCCTGGTTCCTGCAGCAGCTGCTGCCACTGCTCAGCTCTGTGAGGAGGTAGCCGTTGACTTGGTGACTCGGAGACAGTGACTCAGAGGTAGAGCAGCGCTCGAGCCAAGGAGCAGTGGCGTCCATGGACCCTGGGGTAAGGGGACCTTGGTGGCACAGGCTGACGCTGCTGGGGAGGGTTTCCTCTCACCTGGAGCTGGTGGGTCTGCTGTCCTGGAGACAGGGATGGGAATGGAGGCAGTGAGAGGGTTCCCCCTGTTACTCACCTAGACCCC
The DNA here is from genome assembly GCA_007922755.1 of Pedetes capensis. NCBI lineage: Eukaryota > Metazoa > Chordata > Mammalia > Rodentia > Pedetidae > Pedetes > Pedetes capensis. Next base: position 30,067 of record VMDO01020353.1, on the reverse strand, counting down.
CTCCTTCCTACTGATCCAGCTCCTCCTCTGCCCGCAAGGAGTGGGGTACCAGGCCTAGGGGCCAGGGCAAGGGCACAGAGGTACCCAAATACCAGGAGAGTTTGGGAACTTTTGATGCCTCAATACTGGAGTTTCCCCTGGGGGCAGCCTCTTGTATCTTGGGCCCCTCTGCCATGACCTCCTAGCCACCCTTGCCCTGCCACCTCCCTGTTCACTCCCAGCCTCAGCTTCTCAGGTGCCTGCTGGCTCCATAGGAAGATCTGAGCTGCTTCACCAGCCTCGGGCAACCTCGCCCCTCCAGTCCCCTCCCCCGGCTCACACACACAGAGCCTCATGCATTATTGATCTCCTGGTGGAGCCAGGATGGCCAGGGCCCGTGCCAAGGGCGCCTGTGGGCACTGCTGAGGGACCTGTGTGGATCTTGGCATGTTCCTGGCCACCTTGTCTCCCGCCCACAGTGTCTCCATTAGCGAGCGTCCTGCTCTTTCTGGGTGGGTGGTGCTTCTCTGGAGTAGAGTTCTCTGGAGAGGACTGGGACGGTAGAAAACTGGGGTGGTAGGCTTTAGCAGAGGGGACTGAGGGTCGAAGGTGAGCATTCCAGGGGCATATGTGGTGGGAGGAGGCAGAGGGGAAGTTGGAGGCTGATGGAGGTCTCAGTTTCCCCTTGCAGAAAAATGGGAACCCAAAAGCTAGAGGATAAAGGGACAACTTGGTGGGAGTCTGTGGGATGCTCTGCAGTTTGATTGTGGGAGGAGTTACCAAGCCATGGCAGTGGGGGTCCTGGAGGAGGAAACAGTTGGATTAAGGAGCTCTTGCCTGCCAAGTCTCTGAGTCCTTCTATCTCTTGGAGCCTTTTCACTCCCCTGCCTCACCTCTGACCCCCACTCCCTGAGAAAATCCTCCCAGGAAAACCCTTTGAGTGTTTCCTGGACCTCCAGGCATGTGCCCAAGTTGGAGCGGGCCATATTCTTAGGTTTTCTCTCGGCACAAGCCTGTCTGCCATGCTCTAGTTCACCTCTCTGAGCAGTGGCCATAGCAAGAGTGTTGACAGGTCCCTGCCTAGGGTGATGAGGGACAGACTGGAGGCAGGAAAAATGGCAGGTGAATAGAGGATGTTGGCCAGCTTCTGTTGTGGTGCAGGAGGGACTGGAGTTGGGAAACGTGATTGCAGGATCTGTGTTCATGGGGGTCTCTCTCTTCAAGGGCCCCCTCAGGACAAGGTGACATCCTCCACCTTCCACCTACCCTACTCTTCTCAACAGGGAGTGGCCTCTCCCTCCTCCATGGACTTCCAAGAGAGAGACACTCCCTCCCTGGCAGAGAGCACACAGTCCTCGAAGCTGAGCAGCACCCAGCAGGTCTGAGCAGGGAGCAGCAGTGGCTGGGCCTCGCTTGGGCCTGAGGGAGACAGGTGGGCGGGTGCTCTGGGCTCACCTGTGACTGCCCTCCCTCTGCTGGACCACAGGCCTCCGAGCTATGGGAGGTGGTAGAGGAACCTCGGGGCAGGCTGGGAGCAGAGGGCATCATGCCTGAGAGGCAGGAAGGTCACCTGCTCAAGAAGAGGAAGTGGCCTCTGAAGGGCTGGCACAAGGTAGGGAGGCAGGGCAAGGGGAGGGGCCAGTATGGGATGTTGCTGGGCTGCCCAGGCATTTGTGTGGAGAAGAAAAGTCTAAGTGTGTGTTTACTCTCTCCCCACCTCTGTCCCCTTGGACACGTGGTCCTTTCTCTCCTGGGTAACATCACAGAGGTACTTTGTTCTTGAAGATGGGATCCTCCACTATGCCACCACCAGGCAAGATGTGAGTCAGGGCCCTGGCTCGGGGGTGTGGGAGGAGTCTGCCCCAGCATGCTCTGCGTTCTGAGAAGGCAGGGTAATCTGGAACCAGCCAAAGCAGGGTCTGAATCCCCTGTATACTGTTTGCTTAGTATGTGACCCCTGGCAAAATAAAGTTAAAGTTGACCTTCTTTATCCTTATGTCCCATGTTCACAGATTCATTCAACTGTAGATCAAGTGTGTGTGTGTATGTGGAGGGGGTTTATTGCATCTCTGTTGTGCACAGGTTTCCTTCTTGTCATTATCCCCTAAACACTACAGTATAATAATTATATACATAGCATTGACACTGTGTTAGAAATTATAAGTAATCTGGAGATGATTAAAAGGATACAAAAGTGTGTGTGAGGTGGGTGCAGTGATGCACACCTATAATCCCAGCGACTCGAGAGGCTGAGACAGGACGATTGCAAGTTCGAGGCCAGAAGCAGTAAAGTATAATTTAGTGAGACCCTGTCTTAAAATAAAAAAATTGAAAATGGGCTGAGGGTGCAGCCCAGTGGTAGAGCACTTGCAAAGTATGTGTGAGGGCTTGAGTGTTCAACCCCAAGTACCACAAAAGAGAGAGGAGAGAGAGAGAGAGAGAGAGAGAGAGAGAGAGAGAATGAGAGAATGTGTATAAGTTATATGCAACTACCACACCTTTTTATAAGGGACTTGAGTATCCCTGGGTTTTGGTACCCTCAGTGGGTCCTGGGACTGTTCCCCTAAGGACACCAAGAGACGACTGTTTTTTCCTGGCTCAGCCTGCTTCCCACTAGGATGAGGGGCACGCTCAGCTACCTGTAGAGCTGTCATGGTGAGGGGGATCATGTACACTGGGCTGTCTAGATGACGCCCAATTAAAACTTGGGCCCAATTGGTGCCCAATTAAAGCAAGGGGAAACTGAGGCTTCCATCAGCCTCCAACTTCCCCTCTGCTTCCTCCCACCACATATGCCCCTAGAATGCTCACTTTGGACCCTCACCTGGTCCTTATCCACTCCTGTGGTAGGAACAAGGAGCAAGGCTAGACTCCCAGATTCTCTCGGGAGGGGGGTGGGGTGTTTCCTTATTCTACCCTGCAGATTCCTGGGGGTGGGAGTAGCTTTCCTTGCTCAATGACATCCTGGATCTCAGAATGAGACTGGATGTAGTGGAGTGTTCTGTACATAGGATGTGATTGACAAGTCCCCTCTGATAGTATACTTGGCCTGAGGGTGATTTGCTGTCTGGCCCTTGTGCCTAGAGTAGCCTCAGGGAGATGGGTCGGTGGTCCTGGGAGCCTAAAACCAGTCCCCTGTCTCCCACTGACCCTCACCCCAGATCACCAAGGGAAAGCTCCATGGCTCCATTGATGTCCGGCTATCCGTCATGTCCATCAACAAAAAAGCCCAGCGCATTGACCTTGACACTGAAGACAACATCTACCACCTCAAGGTGACATCCCCAGGAGCCAGGGCGTGTTCTGGCTCCCGGCGTGGCAGAGGTGCTGGGGCACAGGCACAGGGGTTGAGGGTTTGTGGAGCTCTGGGTCTTTCCCTGCGTTTGACAAGTAGAAAGTTGTCATTATATAAAACAGCCAAGGGCAGATGGGCCCTGTTGGTTATGTGAACAGGCACAGAGCTAAGCACTCAGACACTTGGGATAGTGTACTCTTCCTGCCTGCAAGGGGCCTCTGCACAAACTCGGTGCTCTATGGAAAGACCCTGCTTGCCTGGAGACCAGAGCCCCAATGTCTTGCTCCTGGAAAGCAGCTCCTCTCTTCTCATACCCCTCCTTTTCTCCATCACCTCTGCAGATCAAATCCCAGGACCTGTTCCAAAGCTGGGTGGCCCAGCTACGTGCCCACCGCCTGGCCCAGCGCCTGGACATGCCCAATCCTGCTCATTGGAAGGTAAGCTGGGCACTGGGATGGAGGCAGGCGATGAGACAATTCAGGGAGGGTGGATGTGGGGACCTGTGAGTCCCAGGGAGCTGGGCACTGTCTTTCCTAACCCTTGGCTCACCCCACAGGTTCCTGGAAACCAGCTTCTAACAGCAGGTGGCGCCTCAGCCCTACCGGGGGTTGGACCTCGGGAGAAGGTGTCTTCCTGGCTGAGGGACAGTGATGGGCTAGACCGCTGCTCTCATGGTGAGGGTCCCTGGCCCATTTCCTCTGTTAGTAGGGCCCATGCTCTTGCATCTTGGTGGCATGAACAAGAGTGGGGGAGGTTACCTCCATCCCTGCCAGGAGCCTGTCTGATAGGGGAGGCAGCCTCTGGCTCTATGATGATCAAGTCCCTTTGACAGGCCCTTCCTGGAGGAGCCCCAGCCTTACAGAGGGTGGCAGGACTTGGGCCCAAGGCACAGAGTCACAGGGTTCAGACTCCTGACAAAGAATATTCTTAGTGCTAGGGAAGGGGTGCGCTGTAGAGTCTGTTCCCGTGGTAGGGGGTTGTGATGTTGGCACAGAGGGGGAAATGTATGCCAAACAGGAGCGAAAGTGAGGGCACCCAGCCCGTGTGCAGGCAGCCCTGAAGGGTGGTCCCACAGACAGAGTGGAGGAGCTTCTGGTCTTCAAGGAAACCAGGGGACTGGAAGTGCTTTGGTCTTGTGGGCAGGGAAAGGGAGCAGTGTCTGCTGGTGACGTCTTTGGAGGAGGAAGGAAGCTAAGGGACAGACTGGGAGCCCTGGCCAGCATTAGGAGAGTGACATCCTCGTTCATTCCCCCTCCCACCCCAGCACTCTCTGAGTGTCAGGGGAAGCTCCAGGAGCTACACAGACTCCTCCAGAGCCTGGAATCCCTGCACCGAATCCCCTCGGCCCCTGTGATCCCCACACACCAGGTAAGGGCAGGGGAGGAGGCTGGGGCTGCTAGGGGCCCCTCCTCCCCATTACCTTCCTCCCTGCATCTTAGCAATTTCCTGTAGAGCCATACATTTTTCTGGCCACCTCTCCCAATGTCCAGCCTGCCCGAGGCTGGCTGTGCTTTCTCCTGTCTGTGCCTCTACTGGGGTGCTGCATCTGCTGTACCCAGGGTGATCAGTGCCTTCTCCCATGGCCGCTCCCTACCTTGGCTGTCTGCTGTCTCCTTCCCCATCTGTGAACAAAACCATCCCCACCTTGATTTACCAGGCCTCAGTGACAACAGAGAGACCCAAGAAGGGGAAACGGACCAGCCGCATGTGGTGCACACAGAGCTTCGCCAAGGATGACACCATTGCGCGGGTGAGATGGGGTGTGGGCCCCAAGTTTAGGCACAGTGAGCCCTGGAGGAGGCTGGCCCTCCAGACCCTCTCTTTCCCTTACAGGTTGGTCGCCTCCATGGCTCTGTTCCCAACCTGTCTCGGTACCTGGAGTCTCGGGACTCGTCGGGCCCCCGTGGGCTGCCACCCACAGACTATGCCCACCTGCAGCGCAGTTTCTGGGCCTTGGCCCAGAAGGGTGAGTGCGTGCTGAGGGGCGTGGAGGCGCAGGTGGGAGAAGGCTGGAGAGGGCGAGGAGTCTGATGGCCTGCCCTGCCCCGACAGTGCACAGCTCCCTCAGCAGCGTCCTGGCTGCCCTCACTGCCGAACGGGACCAACTGAGGGACCTGCAGCAGGGTTCAGAGCTGTCGAGAGTGGGGGTGAGCCTTGGGACAGAGGGGCTGGTGCGGGGGGGAGGGCTTGAGATTGAAGTCTGCACTGGGGTTGGCAGGTTGGCAGAGGCCCCCCCTGTGTAGATGATGACAGGTGAGGAGGACGTCACCCTCCTGCACCCTCTCACCTCAGCTTCTGCCTCAGGTCTCCGAGGCCCCAGCTGGGCAGAGGCGCCTCCACTCCCTGTCCATCTCCTCGGACACCACTGCAGACTCCTTCAGCTCCCTCAACCCTGAGGAGGTGAGGAGCTGGGGTGAACCGCAGGGCTCATTTCCCCCACGCCTTCTTTCCCCGTGGGCGTGAGGGCCCTGGTGGTGGCCATGGTTCCTTTTCAGTCTAGAAACAGCTCAGATACCTTGGCTGCATTGTCTCTCACAGAGCCTCTCTTGACTGACTCTGAACAGCTACAGAAAGCTTTCACTTACAATTCAGAGTCCATAGGTGGTGATTCTTACCCACCAGATGACAAAACTGAGGCCCAAAATGTCTAACTGGTGGGTCCAGCCTCCCACGATTATGACCAGGCTGAACTGGACTCCGGGCTGGACTCTTCAGATTTGAAGTTGGCTCTACTCTATGCTGGTTTTGCATCTTGAGCCTTAATGTCCTACTCTGTGAAGTGGGGGTAGTAATTAAATGTCTCCATGGGGTAGACATCAGAATTGAATGGGTTCATTCCGTAAAGCAGGGCTTGGAGGCAGTGCCTAGGAAGTGTGAGCAGTGATTGTGGAACCCATGTCTCTTCCAGCCAGGCCAGGGTTCACTCCTTTACATCCTAGTACCCCTCTTACTCCCTTCTGCCTCTTCTCTGGCTCGGCAGGTGTCAGGTTCAGTATAAGTCCCCATTAGGACTTGCCTTTAAAGGGAACTGTCAGGCAAGGGGAATCCTGCCTGGCCCTCGAGTGTGGCCCCTAGGGCCTGACATCTGTCTGGCTCCCCTGTAGCAAGAAGCTCTGTATATGAAGGGCCGAGAGCTGACCCCACAGCTGTCCCAGAGCAGCGTACTGTCCCTTGCCGATTCCCACACGGAGTTCTTTGATGCCTGTGAGGTTCTGCTTTCTGCCAGCTCTTCAGAAAATGAGGTGAGTTGGAGGAAGCTGGCAGTGAGAGGGGAGGGACCTTGGGCAGATAGGGGTGGGTCCAGAGACATTACAATCTTTAGATTCCTGAGGCCTTTCTCACCACCTTGGCTGCTATCTCTGGGAACATGGCCAAATCTGCTTTGCTTATGCATCTTTGCTCAAATCTCTGTGCTGGAGAATCTTCTCCCAGTTTGACATGTCTTACTCCTGCTGAGTTCTCTGAAACTTCTGCCTCCGGCCCACCACAGTCATCTTCCCATGACCCCATTTCAACTTCAGCACTCCCTTGACCCTATGTGCCTAACATTACTTCCCTTTGTGTCCTGCCAAGTCCCGGAGCTCTCTCCCACTAATGGAGTGCTAGGTGCTCCCCCTGCCAAAGTGGCTGGGCGCACTCTGTGATGCCAGGCCTCCCAGGGCAGTGTCTTAGGGTTCAGAGCTCCCCTGTGCCTTCCTATTCCCACCAAAGGGTCTAGCCAGGTAGATTCTTGCTGGGTTCTTCCCAGCGTCCTGGGGGAGGCCCAGTCTGCCCAGCCTGTCATCTGTACTGGTACAGGGCTCTGAGGAGGAGGAGGAGTCATGCACTAGTGAAATCACCACCAGCCTGTCTGAGGAGGTGCTGGACCTCAGGGGAGCTGAGCACTATCAGAAAGGTACCAGCTGGGCATATGGGTCATGGGGCCAGGTGGACCTGGGACATGGAAAGACTGCATTTGCCCATGGTCTAGGCCCCATGTGGAGGAAATACCTCATGGAGACCGGTGGGCTAATGCCTTTGGGTGCTGACCCCAAAGATGACCTTAGCTTAGCTGAGGAAGGCTAAGCTATGAGCTGGGGAATGTTCCAGGGGCAGCTCTAGGGGGTGGTCCAGACTCAAGTCCCATGCTGTCCATCATTCCATAGGCAGAGATTGCTTGCATATGGCCTGGCAGAAAGCCAGAATGTCTCATGGGTTCTGACAGAGAGGCAGAAGGTCCCACTTTGGCACATTTTAGCAGAATGGCTTTGGACCTGTCATTTTATTTCTTGGAGTTTATTTCCTCTTCTATAAAAGGGATGCATGGATGGGTGTGAGGGTGTATGCCTGTAATCCCAGTAACAAAAGGGAGATGGAGGGAGGAGGATCACAAGTATGAGGCCAGAGGCAGCCTGTGCAACTTTTTGAGACCTTGACTCAAAGTAAAAAATTAAGAATGAGCCAGGGGTGCAGGTCAATGGTAGAGTGCTTGCAAAAAGTATGCATGAGCCAGGCGAGGTGGCGCACGCCTGTAATCCCAGTGGTTCGGGAGGCAGAGGCAGGAGGATCGCAAGTTCAAGACCAGAGGCAATCTGTGTAATTTAGCGAGACCCTGTCTCAAAAGGTTAAAAAAAAAAATGGGCTGAGGGTGCAGCTCAGTGGTCCAGCACTTGCAGAGCATGGAAGCATGAGGCCCTGGGTTCAACCCCCAGTACCACACACACACAAAAAAAAGTATGCATGAGACCCTGAGTTTAACCGCTCAGTACCACAAAAATAATAAACCAACTAACAAGTAAATATATAAAAGGGGCTAAATCATTTGCATCTTGGGCCCTGATAATCTATTTATAAGGGGACAAAGGCAGGGATAAGAATTGGGCAGGGCTTTGGGGGAATGGTGTAAGTCAGGGAAATTGTCCTCTCTGGGTGGTTTTATTCCTGTTGCCCACCTGAACCCTGAGGGACTCATCAACAGTTAGACCCTCAGTCACCTTGCCCACCGTGGGTGGGCCCACCGTGAGCATAATGACACAAGCCACCAGGAGGCGAGGAGGCAGCCAGCTGTGGACTGCAGGCCTGCTGGCCTGCTGTGTCTGAGACACCAGTGTCCAGAGGGACAATGACAAGGCTCCTGTGGGCCCCAGGGGGCTGTGTTCCAGGGAGACCCATGGGGCCCCCTCGCCGTCGCTGCCTGCCAGCTGCCAGCGGGCCTGGCACTGATGTGAGCCTGTGGAACATACTGCGCAACAACATTGGCAAAGACCTGTCCAAGGTGTCGATGCCCGTGCAGCTCAACGAGCCACTCAACACGCTACAGCGGCTCTGTGAGGAGCTGGAGTACAGCAGTCTCCTGGACCAGGCCAGCCACGTGGCTGACCCCTGCGAGCGCATGGTACCTGCACAAGGCCACCTCTCCTCCCCCTGTCCCCAGGCCCTGGCTCTCAGTTCCTGCTGCTGAAGTTTCATATGAAGACCCCAGACTTGGCTTGTGTTGGTTGGGCTGGCATCCCCTTTGGGGCCTCCTCTCATGCCCCTGCCCTGTGGCACTCTCTCTGCCCCTGCCACAGGTGTACATCGCAGCCTTCGCTGTCTCTGCCTACTCTTCCACGTACCACCGAGCCGGCTGCAAGCCCTTCAACCCCGTCCTGGGGGAGACCTATGAGTGTGAGCGGCCTGACCGGGGCTTTCGCTTCATCAGTGAGCAGGTGTGGACTCCTGGGCTCATGGGGCCAGGGCATGGAGAGGATCATGGAAAGTGGCCCTGTGCCAGTCACTGAGGCACATGATGGGTGTGGAAGGCTCTGCCCTAGGGAGCTACCAGCTCCATGGGGGAGGTCAACTGAAACAAGTCTAGAAGGGATTCCTGGAAGCAGCACCAGGAAAGCATGCTCTAGGGGGCGCCCTTGAGCTGGGTGTTGGTGGGTGAGTTGGAATGAGCTAGGAGTACAGGGCTAGGGGATTGGGGGGTTCCAGAGAGCATGAAGAAACAGGTGGACCTTGTTCAGTAAGGGTAGAGGGGGGCTGGAAGGCAAGGCGGGCCTGACCCTGAGGAGCTCTGCGTGTTTGCGTTTGAGGAGCACTCTGGAGGTTTGTGTTTAAATCCTGAAGGCCGTGGGAGGCTTGGAGGATTGGAAGCTGTAATGTGGCATGTTGAGAGTTGCACTTTGTGAAGAACACTCAGGCAGTGGTGTGCCATGGTTGGCAGAAGCCATTAGGAGGCCATTAAAGTCATCTCCATAAGAGCTGAGGATGACCTGCACTTAGGCTGTGCACACAGAGTCCAAGAGTTGTGTATGTGTAACCTTGACAGGACTCAGTGTCTGGCAGGTTGGAGGGGAGCGTGGGCAGTGGCCCTCTGCCAGGCACCGCGGCACATGCGGGGGGTGGAGGGCTCTGGTCTCAGGAGCTCTGGGCTGTGGGGGGTGGCACTGAGACAGGGCTAGAGGGGGATCCAGGCAGGGTAGGGAATGGGGGTGGTCAGTGGGAGGGAGAAGTCTGGGGCTTAGGGGTGCCAGCTCGTAGGGTGGAGAGCGTGTGAGGGAGGAAGCTGAGTGAGGGAGACATATTGCCCATGCAGGGTGGACAAGGCCCTACGGGCTTTGGGGTCCGTGGGTCTGGAGCTGGGTGGAGCTAGCAGATTGAGTTTGGAGGGCAAGAGAAGGTCTTGAACTCCTTGTGGGATGTCTGAGTGGGAGGGTAGGTGGTGCATGGGACCTGAGGGGGTGTCAGTTTCTTCTGCAGAGAAGGAATTCCAGAGAAAGGACAGGACAGAGACTAGATTACCAAGGGTATAGAGTGGAGGTTTTTAAAAAAGTAGAGAAAAACACAGACCATTTCCAAAACATGTTACCATGAGGGAAGGAGAGAGAAAGAGCTGGGCAATTTACTTGATTGTTTAGATTTTAAGCGTTTTCAAAAAGGCAGTGAAAACTGTACACAGTATAGTAGTGCATACAACAGAAAATAAATCTCCCTTCCTGACCCACTGAGGGGACCATTGCCACTAGTATCCTCCCAGAACTGCCTGACTCAGGTGCCAGCAGAGATGTACAGACCTAGAAAGGGAAGGCTGGTGTACGTGTGTGCGTGTGCTGGGGATCGAGCCCAGGGCCTTGTGCGCGCTAGGCAAGTGCTCTACCTCTGAGCTACATCCCCAGCCCTAGGTTGGCTAATTTTTAAGATGGGAGAAGCAGGAAATCTTTCCATTCAGAGCCAAGGAGAAATGTACAGGGAAGGACTGAAGATACAGAAGAGGAAGAGGAACGGGAGGACTAAAGGGCTGCAGAGAAGGTTGGGGCGCAGCGCCGAGCAGGCACCCAACTTGGAAGGGGTCGGGTGGGAGCTGGTGGCATGAGCAAAGCCAGAGTGGAAGGAATTGCCCTTACCTGCACTCTGTTCTGCCTCTGCTGTGGGGGTGAAGTGGGGTGAAGGGGCTGGCTTGAGTCTAGGTTCTTGTAAGATTGCCAGGGGGGGTGCCACTTGCCCAGATGTAAGGCCACATGGAATTGGAAGCTTTCCTCTGTGGGTTGTGTGTCAAGGGTGAGGTCCAGGGGTGCCCAGAGGAGGCTGTGCTGGGATTTCTGGCGAGTGGTGGGAACAGATTGTTGAGGGTATTGGGTGAGGGGGTGGAAGGTGAGGGCAGAAAGAGGGGAAGGTGGGATGGGGTTGGCAGACCAGGAGAAAGCTGACCAATTGGGAGGAAGTCTCGGCTGGCATCCTGGGTGACAAGGAATGGGGAGAGAGGCAAGGAGGGCAGGCTGTGGGATGTCGGAGTTGAAGGTCACCCGTGCGCAGACATTCCAAATGAGGACAAGGCCAAGTGTTTCCAAGAGTATGAGGCAGAGCAGGCAGAGTGTGATCAGCTTTCAGGGGAGGAGATGGTGAGGGAAGAAGGTCCTCAGGGGAGGGCTGGGTTTCAGGCAGGGCCCAGGGTGGAGGCCCCTCCTGGCACTGTTGTGGAGAAATGTCCAGACATGAGCAGGGGTGCTCAAGGGCACCTGGGACAGGGTGGGACAGGGGAGCTCCTGAGGGGATCTCCTGAGAAGGAAGAGCAGAAGGCCTCGTGGGAAGAAGAGCGATTTAGGTGCATGGTCAAGGATGATAGGGACAAGACCTGGAACTGGTCTTCTGGTTCACGAGGGTCTGGGGTGTGCATAAGAGACTTGGGGGGCCCCCAGTGTCAGGAGCAGATCCCAAACTCCTCAGGGCAGCCTCAAGAGAACTCCTTTGCTCACCAGGTCTCCCATCACCCCCCGATCTCAGCATGTCACGCGGAGTCCGAGAACTTCGTCTTCTGGCAAGGTGAGGGGTGCGGTGCTGGGCGGATGTTGGGGCAAAGGGCAGCCAGGAAGCAGCTGGGATACTCTCTGGCCTTATCTCTGCTGCTCCCTCTCCCTCCTTTAACCCAACCCCAGACATGAAGTGGAAGAACAAGTTCTGGGGTAAATCTCTGGAGATCATACCTGTGGGGACCGTCCATGTCAGCCTGCCCAGGTGAGTACTGTCAGCTTTGACAGCCAGGCCAGCCCACAGGCATCCTCCGGCTGTAGGTGGGGCCATTGATTGGATAGGATGGCAAAGCCCAGCCTGACATTGCTGGTGGGGACAGCAGTGTCTACATTTTATACCTACGCTTGCAGCAGCAGCAATAAAGAAAGGCGAGAAGTCTTTGAGCAATAAACCTGGAGGGCTCATCCAGGTCATCTGACTTAGTGTCTTTCACAGTTTTTTGACCATGACTCACAGTAAGAAATGTACTTGAGACCTCAGGCTGTCTTGAGTGCATGCGCACACGCGCGCACACACACACACGCACGCACACACACACAGACACACAGGGAAGCTTAAATTGATGTCAGGACTAATGGGTCACAGACTACATCCGAAAAACCTTCATCAAAGCTCATTTTACAGGTGGGTTACTGAAGCCAGAGAAGAAAGGGGACTTATTCCAGTGGCAAGGACCTGTCTGTATTTTTATCCCCATTACTTAGGTACTCAGGAGCTTTGTAACGGAATCGAGACATGTTCACTTAATGCATTCTGTGAAGTCAGCCCTGCTTTATAAACAGGTCATCTCCCAGTGCAGAGCTGGCACCAGGATCCATGGCTCCTTCTCCAGACTCCTGTGGCTTTCTCCCCTTGAACTTGTTCCCCAGGGCTGGCTGCTGCCCTCCCACGTCCTGTCTCTCTCAGGTTTGGCGACCACTTTGAGTGGAACAAGGTGACATCTTGCATTCACAACATCCTGAGTGGCCAGCGCTGGATCGAGCACTATGGGGAAGTGCTTATCCGAAATACTCAGGACAGCTCCTGCCACTGCAAGATCACCTTCTGCAAGGTGGGCATGCCACCATGCCTCTGCCTGTTGTCCCCCTGCAACAGCCTCTGCACCTGGCGGTCATCCTAGCTAAAAAGGGAACCCTCCCTAAGCCCCAGCCTTCCCCACGCAGGCCAAGTACTGGAGTTCCAACATCCATGAGGTGCAGGGTGCTGTGCTGAGCCGGAGCGGCCGTGTCCTCCACCGACTCTTCGGGAAGTGGCACGAGGGGCTGTACCGGGGCCCTCCGCCAGCCGGCCAGTGCATCTGGAAGCCCAGTAAGTGGGGTGGGCAGGGAGGGCTGGGCGAGGCAAGCACCGCTGTGGCACAGTCCTCCTGCCCCGGCCCCTTGCCTCCCCCAGACTCAATGCCCCCCGACCATGAGCGAAACTTCGGCTTCACTCAGTTTGCCTTGGAGCTGAATGAGCTGACGGCAGAGCTGAAGCGGACGCTGCCTTCCACAGACACGCGGCTGCGGCCCGACCAGAGGTCAGTGCCTAGGGGCTGCTGAGAGCCCCGGGCTGCTCTCTCCTCCCAGGGGCTTCCTTGAAGGGCAGAGCTGGCACCTCACCGAACGGCCACAGGGAGACGGGAGTGTTAAGGGACAGAGCTGGGAAGGGGGAAGAGGCTTCGGCTCTGGGGGCCCCTGAAGGTTGCAGCCCTACTGACTGCCACCTGGATCGTCAGGTACCTGGAGGAGGGGAACATTCAGGCTGCCGAGGCCCAGAAGAGGAGGATCGAGCAGCTGCAGCGAGACAGGAGGAGGGTGATGGAGGAGAACAACATTGTCCACCAGGCTCGCTTCTTCAGGTGCTTCAGCCCCGCCCTCCACCCTGGGGCTCTCTGCAGGCCAGGACTCCTTGGGCCCCTTTTGCTGGGTAGGGCAGATGTGGGAGGCAGCACGAAGGGCCCAGCCTGCGCTCTGCTGTCCCTGCCCACGCCATCGGCACTCTTCCCCCAGACGGCAGACAGACAGCAGCGGCAAGGAGTGGTGGGTGACCAACCACACGTACTGGAGGCTGCGGGCTGAGCCTGGCTACGGGAACCTCGACGGAGCTGTGCTCTGGTAGCCCTGGCCCCAGGGCAGGAGGCTCTGGGTCCTCACTCCTCCTGCCCCAGCCCTGCCACGGACATGTGGGTGAGGCTAGGCTTCCCCTCACTGCCCTGGAAACCAAAGGGGCAGCCCTGGCTCCAGCCCTGTCCCCTCTGCTGGCCAGAGGGGCTGCATCTCAACACACCCCCACCTTGTGGTTGGGGTGAGAAGCAGAGTCTGTGCTTCCCCCGTCTCGTCCCAGCAACTGGCATGTAAGACCCTTCTTGCTCCATTATCCCCATTTTCTCCCCCTTGGGATGCTTGGGGGGACTCCAGGCTCCCCAGATCTGCTCCCCATTTCAGTGCCTTCCTAGGACACAGGGGACCCCTTGGCGCCCACCCCCAGGCTTTCTGTGCCCAGGGCCTGAGGTTCCAGTGATGAAGGAGAGGAGATGGCCTTGTCTCCCACCTGCCCCTTCTCCAGCATCTTCTCCCCTGCCCTGGCCCAGCAGGAATTCCTCCAGTTCCTTTTGGCTGGTCCCTGGCCATCCCCCGCCCTCCTGCCTCCCCTTCTCCCAAACTGCAAAACGCCTGCATCTCCCAGCTCCTTCATCCCTGACCTTTAGTGGCCCCTCCAGTCTCATCTTGGCAGATGCCCTGGAATGGGTGAGGCCTCTCCAAGGTGTGGGCAGCCTGAGGCGCCTGGCCTTAGACCCGCCATGAGGGAGTGAGCAAGTATGAGTGTACATTTGTGCAGGAGAGCGTGTGTGTGTGTGTGTGTGTGTGTGTGTGTGTGTGTGTGCGCGCGCGTGCGTGCTTATGTCCTGCTTGCAGGCAAGCAGGATTCGTCAGTGTAGACCGGATGTCCCTCTGCTGGGTGTCCGCTGTGTTCCTGCTTGTTTTCTCACAGTTTGCCTCTGAGTCGGGTGAATTGCTTTGACATTCCAAGCTCCAATAAAGACTGTCCCAGACTTTGGCCTGTGACCATTCATTGAAAAACATGGGCTCAAGCTCCACAGAAGGACCATAGCCACAACTGTGGGTTAGATCATGTCCTCCAAAAAGGTACATTCCTAGCCCCTAGTCCCTGGAAATGTAGCCTTGGTTGAAAACAGGGTTTTTCCAAATACAGTGAAGTTGAAATGAGGTCTTTGGGATTAGCAAGGGCCCTAATCCAGTGACTAGTGTCCTTACAAGAAGAGGGAAGGTTGGCCACACAGACCTACACAGAGGGAGGGAGACCATGGGACACACAGGGCATGGTGGCCATATGGATAAGTGGGCAGACAGGAGTGAGGCATCCACCGTCCAAGAATGCCAAGGGTACTGGCAGCCAGCCGAAACCAGGAGGTGGCTCAGAGAGGCTCAGGCAGAGCCCACTTCCTCCAAGAAGGAACCAGTCCTGCTGACACCTTGCTTTCAGACCTCTGGCCTCAGATGTGAGAGAACTAATTTCTAGGTTTTGTTTGGTTCATTGTTTCAGTTTTTGTTTTTTGTCTTTTGAGAGTTTCACTATGTAGCCCAGGTTGGCCTTGAACTCACAATCCTCCTGCCTCCACCTCCCCAGTGCTGGGATTATAGGTGTGCGGCACCATGCCTGGCTTCAAATTTGTCGTAAGCCACCCAATGTGTGGAACTTTGTTACAACATCTCTAGAAAGCTAACTCAACTACCCACTCACCCAAGCTAAAAAAGCAATTAGATGTCCTCCCCCTTCCTGGCCTCACCTCCTGTCACGTCTACCTCAAATGTTCCTCTGTTCTGACCCTTCTATCCATTGCCCCCAGCTTATACTAGGCTCTTCCAATGCTGTCCAGACTTCATAGTCCCTTCCATCCTTGACTTTCAGGGCAATATTTCAAAGGAGGAAAACATGGCATCTCATTCCTGCTTAAAATGCCTTCCCTGCTTCCCAGTGTCTATAGATAAAATTCCAAATCTTCAACAAGGTAGAAAACATCATGGTCCTTGTCTCCCTGTCTGGCATGGAGTGCTGGCTGGGTCTGTGTCACCCCCCACCACCCAGGATCAATGATCAGGAAGGGAGGAGGGAGGAAGAGCAAGCTGCAGGCCCCTAACCACAGAGGCCAGGTCCCATCACAGCTGTTCTTCCAAAGCTGTGTGACCATGGTCCAGTTGCCTTATCTTTCGACACTTTGTTCTCTCATTGGGCTCCTGTGCTGTCCTAAAGGAGAATGTGAGGCAGCTGAGGCTCTCACTCCACGCACAACCCAATAGCCCCTCCCTGTCCTGGTTGGATGAGTGTCACAAAAAGAAGTCATGCTTTCTCTGGCGGTGGCAAGCAAGAAGAGGTGACCATGAGCAATGGCAATCCTTCTAATTGTCTTCTCTTTTTTGGGGGGATAGGGTCTTGCTATGTAGTCCAGGTGGGCCTCAAACTTGTGATCCTCCTGCCTCACATTTCCAGTTTATTTATGGAAAGTGTTAAAACAAACACACTTGTCCTAACACCATGTGACAGAAATTACGTCAACCCATCCCAAAGCCAGACAAAGCCTACATACATTCAGGACCTTTTAAAAACAGCATACCCACCTTTCCCCAATTCTCTCCCCTTGGAGCAGCGCAGCACCAGGTGGGCCAATTCGTGTTCAAATCCCCCATATTGTCTAAGAACAGGAGCTTGGAATAGACCAGATCCAAACATTTATGTCCCAGTGGAGACACTGAGACCTGACACTCCTCTTCCCATGGGAACCAGACCCTCTGTAACTTGGGCCATCTAGACCCACGTCTTCTCCCAGCCCAGGCCCAGATACCAACTCACCTGTTGCAGGTGGGAGTGGGAATAGGAAAATAAGCGGGTGATAATTCTTGCTGGGCCCAGCAGATGATGGGCATTCCCCTCTGGAACTGGAACTGTTTTTCCTTCCTTCCTTCCTTCTATCGTTCCTTCCTTCCTCCTTCCTCTTTTTTTTTTTTTTTTTTTTTTTTTTTTTTTTTTTTTTGGAACAAAGTCTTTCTCTATAGCTCAGGCTGGCCTCAAGTTCTCCATCCTCATGCCTCAGACCCCTGATGCTGGGTTTACAGACGTGTGCCACTTGCTGAAAGACTGTTTTCTTCAAAACCTCCCCCATGTAGCCAGGATATGGAGGGTCATTGCTGACAGGGGTCTTAGGCCAAGCTGAGGGAAGCAGGGCTCTCTGGCCCCACGGTGGGCTCTTTGGACAGAATGTGAAGGGCCCAAGGTAGTCATGGGGTCAGATAGCAGTGGCTGCCTTCTGGATACCAGGAAGACCAGGGCAGGGGTACTTGAGTCAGTGATCTGAGAAGGAACTAGTAGGCCTCATGCTGACCCCCATCAGCTTAGTCCTAATGACCCTGGGGAGTGCTGACCACCACTGGACCTCAGGGTAGACCCAGACCACTTGGCCTTTGTTGGAGGACACAGTGGGTCTAGGGCAAAGGGGAACAATGTGCAGTCTCAGTCTGGAGCAAAGCAGTGTGTCAAGCCATGCTCCCCTTCCTTGGATGGGCAAAGAAGGACAGGGCTTGACCAGCAGGGGAAGCACCTGTGCCCAGCAATGGAGGCAGAGGCAGAGAGGGAGGCCTGAGGGGTCACAGTCCTTACCTCACCTACTTTGGCCTCTCAACTCCACACTCCAACCCAGAGATAAAATTTTTATTTTTCATTTGACTAGGCTGGGATTTAGCTCAGTTGGTAGAGCACTGTACTGCAGTCTCTGAGGTCCCGAGTTCAATTCCCAGCACTGCAAAAATGGGAAAAGGGCCTGGCAATCCACTCCCAAGGAATCCCGAAACAGTAAGCCAGTGAAAACCCTATGAGGGTCGCTATGAGTTGGATACCGACTCAACAGCACCTAACAACAACAACAACAATTGAGTAGCTGTTGGGGACACCTGAGTTGCAAGGAGCTAAAAAGGCCAAAAATATTTTTAACTTTTATATTCTCTTCATCTTCTGAATAAAGGGCGGGGGGGGGGGAATTTTGGTGGTATGTGTAATAAACCAGAGAGGGGAAAGAGCACTCAACCCATCCAAGGCCAGGCCAGTCACATTCCCTCCAAGAACCCAGGTGAACAGCCCGCCTCTGAGACTGGAGTGGGTGGAAAGAGGCAGGTCAGGCTGGAAAGAGAGGGGTCAGGTCAAGGAGGCCACTGGGCCCCTGCCTTGCCTCCCTGTTCCATCTGCATGGCATGAGGTCAACATGCGTGTGTGCAGGGCACTCCCACCCGCTCTGTTTGGCAGGAAAAGAAGGCAGTAGGGACAGTGGTGGAGGAACCGGTAACCCCCCAAGCCACCTGCTGAAGACTGAAAGTTCTGCCCATTTGACCTCAGTCCCACTGCTCTGCCCCTGGAAGGGCACGGCTCCCTGTTCCAAGCTGTGCTGTTCTAGCCTAGTTCTTGCACAGCCCTTTAAACATCCTGAGCTCCAGCGCCTGGCCCTGCCAACCTCTTTAGGCAATGCTCAAGGGGCCTTGCTGTTGAATCTTTAGTCTAATGATGCCTCATTACTGGAAAGGACCCAGAGTATAAGCAATTGCCCTGTTAGAGCCTCTCCAGGCAGAAAAGGAGACAGTGCTTAGGACTTTCTCCTAGGGACTGTCTCTGTGCCCCTTAGTGTGGTCAGAGAGACCCTCCCAGGCTGGCCCCAGCTGGATCTTTCTCACACAATGAAATATTCCTGGTACCATGTGACTTAATCAGATCCCCTTGCTTTAAGGGGTGGTCAGAGACTAGTCTACCCCAAGTCTCACCACACTCTCATCTCCTCATCTGTCCCATAAGAGCCAGTGCCACCAGAGGGAGAGCTCTGGTGATGCCCAGTAGGCCAGAGACAGCTCAGCATGAGGCTCCAGTGCAAGATGGCCTCAGAGCCCCCAAGGGGAAAGAGTGCTTGGCTCTGGGGGTGGAGTGGGGTTCTAGGTTGCTTCTCATGTCTCATTAACATATGTCATTACTGAGTGCAAAGTCGTCAGGTTTCTAGAAGATGCTTCCAGACCCTAATGTATGTGGAAGGGTGGTTTCACATGGGTAAGTCCAAGTCACTGGCAGCACACCCATAGTGTCAGAACTCTGGGAATACTGAACTTTGCTGATTCCTAATATGAGAGCCTCCTCAAAATGAAGAATATGTCGAGCCAGGCGCAGTGGCGCACCCCTGTAATCCCAGCGACTCGGGAGGCAGAGGCAGGAGGATCACAAGTTCGAGACCAGAGGCAGTCTGTGTAATTTAGTGAGACATTGACTCAAAAAGTAAAAAAAAAAAAAATGGGCTGAGGGTGCAGCTCAGTGAAACAGCACTTACAAAGCATGCAAGCATGAGGCCCTGGGTTCAACGCCCAGTAATAAAAAAAAAAAAAAAAGGATATATCCTGAGGGGGCTGGACTTTGAGAAAGGAAGGGTGTGGGTGGAAGAAGAGATTGGAAGGGTCAGGGCAGCAACCAGAAGAGAGAACAGAAAATCTGAGTCAGCTACCCAATGTGTCCTGGACAAGGTGGTGCAATTCCCCATACATCCTCAAGAGGGCGCCTGGAGCTCTAGAAAGGATCCATTCAGTCACATCCTGAGCACCACCAGGCAGGTGACTACTCAGAGTATCAGGCTCCCAAGTATAACTGGGGTAGGGGGTCCAGTTCATCACTGACAAATAGCAACAGCAGACACTACTTACAGCATATATTCCTATGGCTGGCTAGTCACACCACTACTGCCCCCCTTCACAAGTCAGGGCACTCAAGAGTCAGGAAAGCTCCTGTTCTGGGAAGCGTGGATGTCCCCAGCCACTCCTAGAAGCTTCCAGGTTGTCCACTGTAGGGTCGTCAGACCCCCTCACTGCCAGGCAAGAGACTCCCCATGAGAGATGATCCAGAACGCCTACCCCCTGGATCCCTGATAAGAGGATTTTCCCCTAAGTCACTACTAACACCTCTCCTGAGTCCCAGAGCCCATCACACATTGGGGTGGGGACCCCTAAATTTAATCTTGTACCCTAACTTTTGGCTTCCAAGGAGAAAAGCAGCTAGAATTGAGAGTAGGAAGAAAGCTTCTCATATCTAGACAAGCGCAGCCTCCACAGAGCCGTCTGCTTTGGAGTTCTGTCTGGCTTTCCTCCACTCCATGGGGTGAGCTGTGTGGATGTGTTCACCCGGTCCCCTCACAAACTACATTCTGCATACATGAGACCATGAAATTCCTGACCAATTGGGCTCTAGCCTGCTGTAGAGATGTCTTTCCCAGGCACACCTTCTTGAGAGTGGATTGTGCCTAAGAATATGTGCAGCCCCTTCACAATGACGACCCCGTATGGATAGAAGGGGGATCGGCTATTGGTCTTTGGGCTAGGTCTGCACTGGCAAGGAAATCTGGGAAGCCTGAATTCAAAATCCAAAACTGGTGGGTCATGACTGTTCAAGCTGTGGTACCCTGGGCTACAGTCACCTGTCTCTGCCCCACATACAACACACCTGGGGCCTTTCCTGTGCGGCAGCTCACCCTGAGAGACACAGAGCAGAGTTCACAGTGTGGGCAGGAGACACCTGCAGTTTCCCCACACTTCTGTCAAGAATAGAAGACAGCTGCTGACGGTGGTGGTGGCCACCTACAGTGTCAGCACTTGGAAGGCTGGGGCAGGAAGGATCACAAGTTCAAGGCCAGCCTGGGCTGCATAATGAAATCCGGTCAAAAAAAAAAAAAAAAAAAAAAAAAAAAAAGGAGGGTACAAAGCATCCCTCCAAGAAGATGGGGGGCAGGGCTACAGTACTGGCCAAGGGGGAGAAGGCAGTAGTCTTCCTCTCTTCACCATCAATTCCTGAGACAAAAAACACCATCCTAATGTGTCAGCTGATATGTGCCCTCCTTCCCAGTTAAGGAAGCCGATCAGGGCAAATCCTGCCTACCCATCTCAATCATGCAAGAGTACTCTGTTACAAGGGATCAGAAAGTTCTGGAAGGGTAGATATCCCAGGCTGGCAAAGATGAAGGTCAAAGGGGCAGAAATGGGTACCTGCCCCCAAGCATCACTTCCAGCACGTGCTTGGGGACAGAACCAGGTGTCCTCTAGAAGCACAGAGGTACCCGTAGGCAGCCAGGCAGGGACTCTGCATCCTGGAGCAGCAGGGTAGAGCCTGGCCCCCAGGCCTGCGCTCTCAGGTGCAGCAGGTCTGGTGGCCGCGGGGCAGGGCCTGAGGACTAGAGACACCTCATCGGGAGGGACTTAGCGATCCATGGCCTCATTAGCCTATGTCTGCAGGGGCACAAGGTTCTGGCTCTCCCAGGGCTGCAGGGCCCAGGATGTAAGATGAAGGCGCAGGATCTGTGCCCATGCTCTGACACTTGCTGGGATCTGGGCAGGAGGGCACAGTGGGCTAGAACCTGGGCCGAGGGATAGAGGTGTATCTGCCTTCTTCATCCACATATGCATGCAAGGTCCCATCCCTAACACTTGAGCATTGTGGGGTCTGGGACCATGACCCAAGCCTGCACCCCTCCCCTTGCAGGGGGCAGGTCCAAGTCACTTCAATCTTGGATGGCCTCCCTTCACCCTCTAGGGCACCAGTATTCTCTCGGCAGCTTCCAGAGGGAGCAGACGGGGCCGAAGATGCTGGACTGAGCCATCTGTTGTAAGCAAGGAGCAGAACCCGTGTGCAGAGGGTAGGGCTCGGGAGCCAGGAAGGTAGTGTAAATCCAGGCACTAGAGCGCCTCTTTCCACACTGCATGATTGAAGGAGGCTGTCATATAGGAGGTCGATTTCTCCTAATTTCTTTCTTGGTCAAAAACATAAAAGTCCTGTTTTGCTGCTAATAAAAATTAATGCATACTGTGGCACGGTGGTGCATGTCTGTAATCCCAGCCACTGGGGGGCAGAGGCATCTCAAATTCAAGGCCAGAAGTAGTCCGTGTAATTTACTGAGAACCTGTGTCAAAATAAAAATTAAAAATGGGCTAAGCATGCAGCTCAGTGGCAAAGCCCTTGCCTAGCATGTGCGAGGCCCTAAGTTCAATTGCATAGTGGAGGGGGCAGGGATACAGGAGAGAAAACGCTGACGAAAATGATATGTAATAAGATATATTAAGCCAGGTGTGGTGGTGCACACCTGTAATCCCAGCACTTGGGAGGCTGAGGCAGGAGGATCAATGCCAATTCAAGGGCGGCCTAGACAACATAGCTACACAATGAGACCCTGTCTCAAAAAAACAGAGAGAGAGAAAGAGAAAGAGATTAGCAGAGAGAGAGATTAGCCATATAGACACTGATAATAATGTGGAGCATGACAGCACTGGGAATTATATGCTGTAAAATGGATGTTGGGTTTCTGGTTCCTGCCAAGATGTCAAATTAACTTCACTAGCTAGCTGCTTCCTTCAACCCTCAATTCCTTGGAATTCCTTGGATTCTAAGGGGAATGCCTACATTTCCTCACTTAGGATGATGCCTACTATAGGACTGTTGTAGATATATTTTCTCAAGGTAAGAAATTTCTCTTTCTTTCCTAACCCTTTTAAGACTTTATTTTTTAAAATCACAAATTAACATTAAACTAAAATTATTTTTCTGCCTCTATTGCGTTGATCATAGCTTTCCTCTACTTATCTGTTGGAAGGGTAAAGAATTTTTGTCCCATTTTATCATTTAATTTAATTCCGTTCTGTTTTCAGATGGTTTGATTATATTCTGTTTTCAATTTTTTTCACTGTGCTTTCTTCTTTGAACTATGAATTATTTAGAGGTGTTCTCATTTTCAAATATATGGTGACTGGGATTTGTCTTCATTATTAAATTTCACATAATTGCATTAAGGTCAGAAAGTTAAATTAATATGATTTCTGTTCTTTGAAGTTTGTTGGACCGTTCATTTTTGCCCTAATGCACAATTGAGTTGCCCCCATCAAACTTACTGAAATATGTGATTCTCAAGATGCAATTTAGTAGGAGATTCTAAAGCTTGTGCAGTGGTTTAAATGAGGTCAAGGTGGGGGAGAATCTCACCCGGTGCTTTCACATGGTCCTAATGGCAGGGGGTCAGTTCCTGTTTCCTGAAGCTCTACTGCTACCTACAGCCCACTGCAGACAGGCCCTGGATGGACACCCACAATCCCCTCAAGTTCTTGGTCACTAAGCCATATGTCATAACTAGTGCCGCATCAATCTTCTGGGGTAAGGGGGTGACATCTTTGCAGCCAACCACCAGCACCATGGACAGCGAAGAATACTAATCTGGGGTCTGCAGTCAGTTTTGGATTTCTTGCTAATTCTTTCATTTTAACTCTGTCGTAGAATCTTTGCCAGTGACTTGAGCCTTCACAGGAAAATGATTGAATAAAATTGTCAATGATAACCAGGACCAGTTCCTCTCTGGGTACTGTCTTCTGAGAGATCATGACTAAATACTTCTTCTCCAAAATAGTTTCTAGGTCCCATGGACCCTCCATGGCACATAAGAAAACAATGCTGATAGGTATTTGGAGCAGGTGTTGATGCTCCATTTTCTCTTCTCTGTGCCAGGCATGATGTTCTGGAAGTGGCAAAGATGGTAGAAACCTCTGCCTTCTATTTCCTCTCCCTTAGCCTGAACAATCAGATCACATGACCTCTCTACCAGTCACGACTTTCCTGATGGGGTGTGGACTATGCCTTATAAGGACCTTTGTAAACTCAGTCTAATTGAAGGGACATTGCTAATCTGTTTTGATTAATCATCCAGTGGCTAATAGGTGGAAATTCTAAGAAAGCTGTTGGCCTAAGAATGAGTGTCCAAAGCTTTCTATTCCTGAAATGACCCAAACAAATGAAAATATGTTTCAGTACTGAAATGATGGAGAGGGACACCCACAAATCACACACAAGAGAAGAAGAGAGAATTCCTGACAGATTTGCATCAGACTCAAGTGACTAGTAAAAGCAAATTCCTCTCTTTACACATTCACACATACAAACATGCATGCATGCATGTACTTACACACACCTTTACCAAGAAAATATCCTAATGTGACAGGAATTAAAAAGAGGACGTTATGGGGCTGGGGGTGTACCTCAGTGGTAGTAGAGTATTTGCCAAGCATGTACAAGGCCCTGGGATTGATCCTTAGCATTGCAGAGAGAGAGAGAGAGAGAGAGAGAGAGAGAGAGAGAGAGACAGAGACAGAGACAGAGACAGAGACAGAGACAGAGAGAGAATGCGCGCTCTGGTTGATCTTTCTTATCAGCTACTTGCAGAGAAGGTGATGCTGATGAGAAGAGAGGTGAGATTGCTCTGCCTGGAACCTCTTTTTACGCCGTAGATTGTTTGTAGTGTGATACAAATTGATGGTATAAAGATGGAGCCACACAGAAATGCTGCTGCTGCTGCTCCTCCTCCTCCTCCTCCTTCTCTTCTTCTTCTTCTTCTTCTTCTTCTTCTTCTTCTTCTTCTTCTTCTTCTTCTTCTTCTTTTTCTTCTTCTTCTTCCTCTTCTTCTTCTTCTTCTTCTTCTTCTTCTTCTTCTTCTTCTCCTTCTTCTCCTTCTCCTCCTCCTCCTCCTTCTTCTTCTCCTCCTCTTCCTCTTCCTCCTCCTCCTCCTCCTCCTTCTTCCCATGTCTTGCTATGTAAGCCAAGCTGGCCCCCAACTCCAGATTCTCCTGCCTTGCTCTCCTGAGTGCTGGATTATAGGCACACCACCACACCAGTCTAAGGCATCTGTCTTCTGTGAGTAGGTCTTTTCCTGACTTTATATCTCATTAAAATAGGGAGAGATGTTGGGCCACAATATCCTGAAAAGCAAAAAGAAAAATAACAAATTTTCTGCTATACCTATATGGCCCATACAGAAGGGCCCCATGAGGTGTCCTCTTCCTGAGAGAAGTCAAGCACTCCTCAGATGAGGTCAAAAACAAAGTCTTCCATTTGATCAGATAAAGGAACCCTTCAGGACCCCTCCTTAAAAAAATATCCTCCATTCTGACACCACCTCATGTGAGACATCTGAGGCACCTTTCCCTGGAGCTCCAAGCTTGGCAACCTTTAGGACTGGCTTTTTCCCGCTAAGTGTGATGTCCTGGAGGTTGCTGTAGCTAACAGCAGTCCATTCCTTTTTATTGCTGTGTAGCACTCCATGGTATAGATAAACCACAGTTTGTCCATTATCCATTGAGAAATAAGAAAGAAAAAGAAAGAAAGAAAGAAAGAAAGAGGAAAGAAAGAAAGAGGAAAAAAAAAGAAAGAAAGAAAAGAAGAGAAGAGAAAAGAAAAAAGAAGAATTGTGTAATATGTCTGGGACATTGATTGTAGGTACCAAATAGAACCTAATTGTCATGACAATGCTCAGTCCTCAAGTCCTGGATTTTGCTCTAACTCCAGGTACCTAGGATGTAACAGCTGGGCACCTAATTAGCAGCAAACTGGGCTAACATGTGTGGTCACTTGCTTAGACACCTGCCCTGAGTGCTCTGCCCTCAAGTCTGGAGCAAGGCTTCTGTCCAGGGAGCCCCCCTCAGGGGACCCACCACTGTCAACATGCAACAGGAGCAACTCCCATCTCTACAGCACCATTCTGGGTATCATCTCAAAGTTCTTAAGCAGCTTGGCGCGGTGGCCACACCTGTAATCCCAGCACTAGAGGCTGAGGCAGGAGGATTGACATGAGTGAAGCCAGCCTGGTCTACATAGCAAGTTCTAGGAGAGCCTGGGCTACACAGTGAGATCCTGTCTCAATAAATAAATAAATAAATAAATAAAAAAAATAAAAGGTCCTCAAGAAACAGATGGGAAAATTTTCAGAGAAGAAAGAAACTCTAGGGAGTGACTCAGGCACCTAATATGACCTTTTGTTCCTAATCCTAGTAACACTATGCCTGGTACACACTATTGTCCCATTTTACAGAAGGGAAGAGTAGAAATCAAGACCCCCAAGGCCTAGGTCAATGATCTTCCCAGCTCAGTTCTACTTTACTGTTCTGTATTGTTTCCTGTCTTTGGCTTCTTACCAGAATACAAACCCCAGATGGCAGGTACCTGCCATCCCCAGGGACACAAAGAGTGCTGTCCCATCTGTGACTCTAAATGTCAGAAATTTTACTGAACCCCCATCCTGAGCTGGGCAGGAGGCATGGTAGAGGCTTCTAAAAGGATTTCAGGCCTGTAGGGCAGGTCAGGGTATGGTCAGAGCTGGGGCTGGCGGGATTGATAGGACTTTGCCCACCTTACTGGAGGAAGGAGTGAGGTCCCCAAAGGCAGAAATGCTGGGGCTCAGCTGTCAAACCACCCAGAGATGGGTCCTTGGACAGGTCAGTGGAAGCTGTCCTCTGCATACAGTCAGGTTGCAGTAGGGACCAATTGGGACCAATTGCTGCCACCCTGGTACCCCAGGAGCCCAGATTTCCCTGCTGGAAGGGGGCCATTCCTGTTTCCCTGCAGCTCCACCGCCACTGCACAAGAGTCATGAGTCAACACCTGAAAGGACACAGGTCTGAATGCCCCTGACTGTGCCCCCCCAAGCCCTTTTCTCCTCTGATCCCCACTTACAATGGCAGGTGCCTTGTTTCTCAGCCCAGCACCTTGGGTTCGCCCCCTCCCTCTGGAAGATGCAGAGGAACTACTGACGCGGTAGAGGGTAAGGGAGGCCATCCAGGGTTGGGGTGCTCTCAAGGAGTGCAGGTTTGGATCACAGTCCCAGGTGTTGGGGAGGGGACCCCACATGCCTACTTGGAGGGAGGATGCAGAGATGCAGCTGCCCCTCAGCCCCGGCCAGGGCCTTCTGCTCCCTCCGTCCCAGATCCCAGCCAGTGTCCCCACCACTGGGGGACTGAGTCGGAGCATAGGCACAGACCCTGCATCTTCCTTGCAAGCCCCGAGCCCAGCAGCCCTGGGGGGAGCCAGAGCCTTGTGCTGCTGCAAACACAGGCAACAAGGGCCACAGATGGCCAGGTCCATCCCTCTTGGGCATCTTGGGTCCTTAGGATGTGCCCCATGGCCACCGGTCCTGCTGTACCTGAGCACTCTGGGCTGGCAGCCAGGCTCTGCTCTGCGGCTCCCTGAGGTGGAGCCCCCACAAGGTCACCTTCGGGCACCTCTGCATGTCCCCATTTCCTCCCGACCCCAGGACACCCAGAATCAATCCTAGAGCAAGTGCTGAAAATGACACGTGGGAATAGGAGCCCATTTTTGCCCCTTTGGCCTCCATCTTTCCCAGCCTAGGACTTCTGTCATTCCAGAACTTTCTAGTCCCTTGTAGCAGGGTCCTCCTGTATGTCTGAGGTGAGTGGGGCAGGACTCCCCACAGCTCGAGGCTCCTCACCTGGGGAGGCCAATCAATAAGCTGACAGACCCAGGATGGTGTTCTGTCCCAGAGGATGTTGGTGAGGGGACTACCCTCTCACTCTGGACCTCATTTTTTGGTTCTATTCTTGTCCCAACTAAACTGTCAGGTAATTTTTGGAACTATGGTTTCCACCTACAGGCAGCAGGGCTCTTCTGTCTCCTGCCTTGCAAACTCTTAATTCTGTTATGTCCAGGAACCAATCTACCACTCCATCGCTGAAGCTGGGCGGCATCATTGTCTCCAACTTACAGGTGAGGAAACTGATCCTCAGGGAGGAGATGACAGCAATGACAGACCCAGGCCCCAAATCCAGGTCTCCAACAGAGTCTGGTGCTCTTCCCTCTGTCCCACTCTCCCTCTACGTTTGTGGAGCTGTGGAAGGAGCCAGAGGGCTAGGAGCAATTCTGTCACATCTGTGCCACTGAAGGCTGTATCCCCACAGGCCGAGGCTACAGGACAGGTAGCTGTGGGGCTGTATTTGTGGGAAGGGATGGTTTGTGTGACCTCCCTTCCTGATCTTCCACGTTCTGTCCTCCTGACCAGTGGGACCCAGGAACAGCAGTGTTCCTTGTCAGTCATGAGTTCTCTGTTGATCAGGTTCTGGGCCAAATGGCCCCACCTCACTGCCACCCCAAGCCTCACCCTTCTCAGCAGGGCAGAGGGACAGGTCCCATCCCATCTCCCCACTTAAGGCTCTCTTTTGAAAACCGCAGAGCAAGACCAGAGCTAGACCAGGCGGGCCAGGCTGAGGTCAGGGTCAGGTAGCTGGGGAAGCAGGAGGTATTGAAAAGGGGCCTGTGTTGGCTTAAGGGTTAAAATTATGAGGCCCAAGTGGTAAAACCAGTGGAGGGTCCTGACTTCTGGGAGTGGGCGTGGGGTGGGGAAGCAGGCAACAAATCAAGATATAGAAGCACCTGGTAACTCTTCTATCCAGTATCCTTACAGCCTTCAGGGTAGTAGGTTTGGGGACAGTGTGAAAAGTTTGGGATACCTGAGTCTTTGTGGGATAAGAAGTGTGTATTGGGGTGCACACAGCCCAAGTTTAGAGATTCTTTTATAGGAGTTACCAATCATCACTGGACAGCACCTTCAGCCATCATCACATGTGTGTCCTTGACTGATTTTTGCTTTGGTAAAGATACTCAAGGGGCTGGGGTGTAGCTCAGTTGGTAGAGTGCTATTCTATGCTTTTTGAGGACCCGTGTTTGATCCCCAGCACTGCAACGGCAGGAAGATTTGACAATCCACTACTGAGGCAATCCGAAACAATCAGCCATTGAAAACTCTATGAGGGTCGCTATAAGTCAAACCTGACTCAATGGCACCTAACAACAACAACAAAGATACCCAAGTACAAGAGAAGTAATAATGGTAGGCAGTGAGTCCCATCATGGTGACTGGGCTCTTTGGGGAAATTAGGGTGCCCTCTTGTGGATATTTGAGGAATTTCATTGTATCCTTTCCATTTCCCAAGTAGTTCCTTAGCCATTTCTACTTCATTCACTCCACTTACAGGCCCGTGGAGGGGGTCTCTTTATTAAGGATATAAAGGATCCTAGGGTTTCAAAATTGTCTTTCAACACATGAAACCCTGTTACTGTGTACGCTAGCAATTACATCACAGCTATTATGTACTTTCCAAATAATTCACTTACTCTTCCCAGCTACCCTGGCATGTTTTATAGATAAGGAAATTGTGTTAACCCCATTTTACAAATAAGGAAATTGTGGCCCAAGGAAGTTAAGTGACTTGCCTCAGGCCATACAGATACTCTGCTGTTCGGATGCTCTGCTATTAAGCATTTCCTCATGCTGCTTCTCACTGGTGTAGGAAGCATTATACGGTAACACAGTCACAGTCAGGGGACATGTGTACGTGTAACCACAAAGATTCTCCACAGGCTTCCTCTCTGACTTCCCTAAAAATGAGGGGATGAATCTCTTGTCACATGAGTGGAACGTCAGGAGACTGCCAACAGCTTTCCTTCTCTTATCAGTTCTTTCTACTACTTCTGGTGGAAAATGAGGGAAGATGCAGGGCTGATCAAAGTCAGATCCTCAGGGGTGTTCAGAGTGTTCTAAGGCGATATGGTCATGGCACTACAGAGTCAAGAACCAAAGCTAGGCAAGGTGGCACATGCCTGTAATCCCAGGGAGGCTGAGGCAGGAGGATCATGAGTTTGAGATCAGCCTGGGCTACAATAGTAAGACTGTCTCAACCCACTCTCAGAAAAAAGAAAGAGAAGACAGAAGAAGGAAAGAAAGAAAGAAAGAAAGAAAGAAAGAAAGAAAGAAAGAAAGAGAGGGAAAGAAAGGAAGGAAGAAGAAAAAGAAAAAGAACCAGAAGCCAGAGCAGACACAAGCAGTCAGATGCTGACCCCAAAACCTTTTTACCCCACACTCTCTCGGTCTGGAGAAGGTCCTGATGGATGATCTCAAGGCTTGCCTCTCTTCTGAAACTTGAAACAGGGGGTTCAAGGGGCCAGGAAAAGGAAATGAAGCCTCTTCCTGAGACCATACACTTACCATGTGCTTGCTGACAACATGCTGTGGGTGTGGAGAGACAGCGCTGCCAAGGTGGATAAGAAGCCTTATGAGGACTCTGTTCAGGGAGGAAGGATACGTGAGTCAACAGTGGCTGTGATTCAGCATGAAGTGATTACTGCAGAAAAGAAGGCTAGGCCCCTCTGAGCTGGGCAGGGAAGGCTTTGCAGGAGATGCCCTTGAAATCAGTCTTGGAGGGTGGGGCGGGATTAACCGGTGGGGAGAAGTGCATCGCAGGCAAGGCACATACAAAGGCATGGGCGAGCTCAGAGGCTGAGTGTTTATCTGGCACCACAGGCTGCTTGGAAAGAAGTGGGGAAGTTGGGGTCAGATCATAAAAGTCTTACCTGCAGGGATGTAGAGTTCAAGTTAGAACCTTAAGTGCAAGCAAAGGATGGAATTGCTCCCTTCAAAGAGCATGCCAAAGAGCATGTGGGGAGTTGTCTCCCCACACTCAGAGGGAGCAAGGGTGGGTGAGAGGTAGAGATAGCGCATTTAGTTTATTAATGTTTTCATTAAACTTTTATGAAGTTCTCTATCAGTCAGAGCTTTTATAGTTGAAGTAGAAACCCACTGGGACCAGCTCAGACAAAAAGGGAATGTTAGTTCACAGAACTGGGAGGGATCCTCTGAGC
>VMDO01020352.1:0-29738 GCA_007922755.1 Pedetes capensis | reverse complement strand
TTTCACATTTATTTCCTTTATACTTTTTGAATTAGATCTGAATTAGGCACCTAAGAGTTTTTGTTTATTTCATAATATCATATATTTACTCTCCTTATCCAGAAGGTTAAAGAAAGTGAATTGCTATCTTTCACTGTTGCTATTTGCTTTTTAGGAACATTTAAAAATGGAAGAAAAATGAAATGATAACAAATAACAAGAGGAAATAAAGTAAATCAAAAGATTGAAGACATACGATACAGAGTCAAGGTCTTTTAATATTTTAATGCATTGTATGAGCCAAATTTTAGATACCTTTATATATATTACATTTAACTTATTTAATGTCCAATGAAAATTATAGCTTGCTTTGCTTTAGGCCCTTCTTTTACATTTTTAAGTATTTAGCTCTATTTTGTATATGTTTGCATTTGGGAGACTGGTTTGTGAAACCTTATTCATTCCTTCAGACTTTGCAGTCAGAAAAATTTGAATTTATATTCAATCTTTGCTATTTAATTGTTAGCAAATTGTGACCTCTGAGTTACTTACCTTCCTTGAGCTCTAGTTTTATCATTTATAAACCATGGAAATTAAACATCTTGGTTAAAGATTTTTTGTGTGTGCGTGTGTGTGTGTGTGTGTGTGTGTGTGTGTGTGTGTGTGTGTGTGTGTATGTTTCAGGTTTAAGAAATCCACCTAACTGTAACATGAGATTGTTTTGTAGGGATAAATGGATATTTGGAACTCCACTACAGGAAGCAAGTCAAGATCTTTGTTTTCCTTGTTCCTCTTCCCTTGTTTCTTTCCCTCACCCCATCTACCTATCAACTTTTATTGCTTCCGTGTGCACAGGACCAAACATTGTTGCCACACCCCTGTAGAATTTATGTAAACTCAGTTTGAGTGACAGGACTAACTAGTAGTTGTCAGTCCCATTTCTAAACTTCCAGGAGAAAGAAATTGGTCTAGCTTGTATCAGAGGTGTGTACCCTGCCCAATCAATTATGAGGAGAAGAAAGAGGGCAACAGAGTACAAACATGGCTTCTAGGATAAGACTGTAGGTGGTGGCAGTGTTTGATGTTAAAGTGGCTGGTGGCCTTTCTTATTACCTGTTGTGTTTATTACATTAAATAACACATGAATCTGTGAGTTCGTAATAGGCAACCAATTGGTAGTACAGTAGAAAATACCATGTATCACCACAAAGTGGAAGATTCCTAAATACTGATTGCTTGATTTAATCTTACTGAGTTAAAGGAATAACAATCACCCACATTTTGTAGTTGGAAGCATAAATATTAAGCCAATCTGCATAATATAATAGAATGAAGTCAGTTTGGACTTAAAAATACAATCTAGGCCCATAAATTCTCTTTATACTCATTAAAATGCACTTAATTATTATTTTATTGATTTTTACACATTTTTGTTAGTAATTTTTAGTGCACAACTAAAGGGTCTCAGTATGACATTTCCATACATGCATTTCATTGTACATTGCTCATGTTAACTTCCCCTTTACCCTCTCATCACCCCTAAAATGCACTTATTAAATTTCTAATAGCACATGAGGCTATGCCAAGAAAATTACTTTGATCTTTCCTTGATCTTTAATATCGTATAATTAAGGAATACATTAGACATTGCATATAACTGATAAGAAATATCAGTTGGCCATAAAAGGGTTAGGAATGCACTTATATTTAATGCTATTTTAGAATGCATGTTTAATACAGTTTTAGAATGCATATATATGGTTTAGAATGCAGTAGTAATATTAGAAGGTATTTGGATAGAAATTAAATTGATGTGTGGCCCTTAGATTTAACCATCTCACCTGTATAGTGTTAAGAGTATCAATATAGTACACTCTGTGAAACCTTTTATATTATATATATGCACACATTTATGCATATATGTATGTGTATATATGTATATGATCTGAAACTTGAATGATTAAAGTTATAAAACTTCTATTAAAAATAACATAAACACTAAAGAATTTTTGTACTTTATCATTACCCAGAAGTCTTCAAAAGGAATGAAAGATCAATAAATGAAGTAGGAGGAGTATTAGCTACACTGTTTATACTGTCTCTGTTTGCTTTATCTATCTGAAAGTGAACTAGTAAACACTATGAGCTATTTTAGGTCATTTATGAGCATTATCATTGATTCAGTCATTAAAATAATGTTGATCACTTTATAAGTATTCATTGTTTAAGTTGATACATAAGCAGGTAGAGATCTAACCTTGAAGTTCTTTTGGCATTTGTGATGGCAGAGAAAAAAATCATCAGTTACACTCAAACATATATGACACTAAAGTAAAACTCCATTAGGAACTTTCCTTGTACTCTAAAAGCATTGAAGAGACTAGTTTTAAAATGTAAGAGAGAGTAATCCTTTTTGTTCAGATATCTTGTAAAGTACACAGCAAATGATGATTTTTTTTAGTAAGATGGCAAATTGAAAAGAGACCTTGATGATTGCATTCATTAAAATGGTATGCCATGGAATTATGAAATTATGGAGTGAGGCTGGGCACTGTGGCATATACCTGTAATCCAAGTCATTTAGGAGATGGAGGCAGGAGGATCGCAAGTTCCAGGCCAGAGGCAGCCTGTGTATTTTAGTGAGACCTTAGTGAGACACTTGCAAAGTGTGAGTTCATAGGTTCAGCCCCCTTTTCCTTCTTGTTAGGTGCCATCAAATTGAATCTGACTCATGGTGACACTTACAGAGTTTTCATTGGCTGATTGTTTTGGGATTGCTTTGGGAGTGTATTGCCACATCCTTCTCCTGACAGCCCCCTGATACCACAAAAAAAAAAAAAAAAAAAAAAAAAAAAAGAAGAAGAGGAGGAGGAAGAGGAGGAAGAAGAAGAAAATGAAAAAAATGAGGCCTAGAAATTGTATGACTTAAGTCAAATATTTAGTTTATTTTATATGTTGTGATTAAAAACATAGGTGAATATTTTAAGATTTAATACAAGGCTGGGTGTGGTGACAAGACTCCTGTAATCCCAGCACTTGGGAGGCTGAGACAGGAAGATTGACAACAGTTTGAGCCCAGCCTGGTTTACATAGCAAGTTCCGGGCCAGCCTGGGCTACACAATGAGACCCTATTTCAAAAAAAAAAAAAAAAAAAAAAAAAAGAGAGAGAGAGAGAGAGAGAAAGAAAAGAGAAAAAATTGTATTACAGTAACAAACACATTGCCATTAAGCACCACCAAAATACTCCCCATGGCTTAAAACACACCTATCTTTCTTGCCACTTTTAAAGCAATTCTGGAAGCCCTCTTTGCTTATTTTGTTGTCCTGTGGTGGCTGCCTCAATATCCTGAATCAATTCAAAATGTTTACCTTTCATGATCATTTTGACTTTGGAGAAGAGCAAGAAATTCCACTGTGCTAGATGTGGTGAATAAAGTGGATTAAGGACACACCATACTGTTTTTATTTGACAGAAACTGCCATATTGGAAGAGATGTGTGATACGGAGCATTGTCATGATGCAGTATGAAAATAAACACACTCACAAAAGAGGACTTAATAGAACTGTTACAGAAAGTGGCAAGAACGTTAGGGTATGTGTTCAAAACCAGGAGGTGTATTTTGAGGGGGATTAATGGCAGTGTGTCTTTTATTGTAATAAATTTTAAAAATTTAAACATTCACTTTTTTTGTTCACACCTCACAAAACCAGGCCAGTAGTTCAAGTCTGCAGAATCATTGTTTACTGGTCTTTTATGCTCTCTTATACAAATAATAATAGATTGTTGTTGTTCAAGTAATAATAGATAGGAATTAGTATGTTTCTAGTGTAGTGGTGCAAATAACGGGCTCCGTTTGAGTATGTGTTTCAATAGATTGAAACTTTTTACTAAGGAAACAATCTTCTTAATTCCTGTGCTGTTACTATTTCATGAATAAAATGGTATTTTCTATGTGATTTTTTTGAAAACTTTACAAAACAGCCATAAAAGGTAGCAGCACAATTTGTGAGATTCAGCATATTAAATTTCCAGGATAACTTGGACTGATAAAGTATTGCTAAATATAAATAATCCTAGGACTTAGATTTGCACAAGTAATTTGAATGTAACCATACCTGATTTTTATAAAGGGAAATGTGCTCCTGAGTTAGTTGTGTTGTTAAACATTACTAATTTGCTTATTTAGGAGGAGGAAGTTGATCTGAATTAATGACAGATGTGAATTATATAACATTTGATGATATGTAAAGCCTATTGCTTTTGAGTTCATTTAGACCAAATAAGTCTAAGAAAATATTTCAATGAGGAGAGCCCACCGAACCTGATAAGAGTAATTGGTAAATAGTCTTTGGAATTGGAAATGACTTTGCATCAAATATTTTTTCACCCAGCATATCCAGTTCATTTGTAACACAGTATAAAAGAGATAGGAAAGGGGAAGAGTTTATCTTTTTTTGCTGAAATCCCAACATCTTGGTGTAACTCATGAAATTGTTTTTATATCTACATCACAGAGCCAAATAACAGGTATCAGTGGGAAAATCCCTTGAGATCCCTTTCTTTCTGTCCTCTTCTATAGTTTACCAACCTGTGGGGAATACTAATAATGAAAAAGGTTTCATTGCCTAGATAGCAGCATGTGAGAACCCAGTGTGTCATTGGTCTATTCCCTAAATGTGGATTAGTTTCTGGAATACCCTAGGGATATGGGAGAACTACAGTCTTTTTTTTTTTCCCGGTACTGGGGGTTGAACCCAGGGCCTTGCGCTTGCATGCTTTGCAAGTGCTGGATCACTGCGCTGTACACTCAGCCCATTTTTTTACTTTTTGAGACAGGTTCTTGCTAAATTACGCAGGCTACCTCTGGTCTCGAACTTGTGATCTTGCTGCCTCCGCCTCCTGAGCCACTGGGATTACAGGCATGCGTCACCGCGCCTGGCAGACCTACAGTCTTTTTATGAAATGGGAACACATTAAAAATCTAATACTGTTATTCTTGCCTCTAGACAAAGTAAAAGGTTCTAAAACACTACTATGCAACTTTAGGTTTAAATATCTCTCTTCAAAATCCTACTGAAGCCATTGTATTTTACCATCTCCTGGTATTTGTTAGAAATAGATTTCATACTTTTGGCTGTATTATATGCCTGAGGGCAAAGAATAGTAATGCTCTTTCACCTTCCATTACTATATCTGTGTGGATAAAAAATTTTCATGTGGAGAAGAGGTATTGTTATTTCTGTGTTCTTGGGATTTTACATTTCATTTTATTTACATGTTATTCATTATAGAGGAAAAGCAAAAACATTTTCATGTTGATTTGGGAAAATGTTATGGTCTTCAGTTTTGATTCTCCTATGGGTATTTTTTTTTTTTCTTTTTTTTTTTTTGGTGCAGTACTGGGTGTTGAACCCAGGGCCTTGTGCTTGCATGCTTTGCAAGTGCTGGACCACTGAGCTGCACCCCAGCCCATTTTTTTTTCACTTTTTTGAGACAGCGTCTCACTAAATTATGCAGACTGCCTCTGGTCTTGAACTTATGATCTTCCTGCTTCTGCCTCCCAAGCTGCTGAGATTACAGGCATGCGCCACCCAGCCTGGCTTGTATATTTTGTTTAACACACACACACACAAATATAATCTTCTATATTAATGGAAGAAAATAGAAAGTACCTTGTTGACACCTTGGGAAAAAAGCCTAGAAAATGTTGTACAAAAGATTGTTCCCTCACAAGAATGATTATTTGAATATTTAAAGTTACTTAATGGAGAGTTTAAATGTTTCCCATTTTAATATGACAGAAACTCAAATTTATCCTTGGATTTGGTATTAATCATCAGTGTGGTTTTCTTTGACCTATAATTAGTCATTGTTTTCTGTGAAAGTCAAAAATAGTTGATAGTTCAGATTTGGATTGAAGTACCTAAGAACATGAAAAGGACATGAGATTCTTCTTCTGAGAGTTTATAATACATTATATCTTTGAATTTCAGTTTCCTTGTTCTGACAACTTTGTTACACCTTAGCCAGGCAGGAAGATAATACACAAGAAAAATCCAAGTCTTTCTTTGAAAAGATTAACCTTCAGTTAATAATGCTTAACTCATTGGGGTTTTGTGTAACTTAATTAGCACTGACAAAGCCATTTGATACTATTGGATGAAAGGCAGTTAAGCTATTAAAGGTTAAGTAGTGTTATTATGATTGTGATGTTGAAAAGATATCATATCTTACCCCCCCCCCACCCCGCACGTGATGTGAGGGGAAGCTTAAGAGAATCTTCATCTTGGTCTTGGTCTCTCAGGTAGTATAGTTTGAAGCTATAATGCTTTATGAAGTGGGCCCCATCTTCAATATGTCAGCTGAAGAATAATGTTGCCTATCTCTTAAAACTATTCTAATACAATACCAAGAAAAATATGAACTGTAAAAGCAGGCTTTGTGTGTGTGTGTGTGTGTGTGTGTGTGTATGAGCATGCGTATTTGTGCATGTGTATGTTATGTATCTAATGTAGTAGCTTCACCGTTTACTAATAAAATTAATCCTGCAGGTAAGTCACAGATTGGTTGTAGTGATTCTTTGCACAAGTTGGTTGTAGCTAAAAAGATATTTTCTATTGCAAGGTAACATTTTTTTTTTTAACAAGGAATAAATAAAGGTGATTGTTTTTAGATCTCACTTCCTAGCTCTTCAGGAAGTTTCAATTTGCTTATTAGTTGAGAGAATAATTATGAAGTCATTTCTACAACTTTGTGCATTTGCAGTTCTGTGTACAGGGTTTTTTTCTTTGCTAGCTTAATTTTTAAAACAGGCATTAAATCCTTTTTGATATAGATATGAGGGGGTTCACTTTGCTTTTGTGCTATAATTATTCCTCTGCTGGAAAGTAGTTCAGGAGAACATGATTGTATGAATATTTGTGATTTATGGATAAAAGAAAGACAGTGGGGATACTGATCTGTGATCTCTTTTTTCCTTCATTCAAACATTGGCATTAGGAAGGGGCTTTGTATTGTCTGAGACAATGAATACATAAGTTGTGAAGTTCTCCTTTATTGTTGAAGGTTTGTTCAAACTTCAGTCTTCAGTGGAAAGCAAAAGAGAACTCTAGAAGACTGTGATATTGGGCTTGCCTGTAAAGAATGTCATTCTTTTATATAAATAGCCTAGCTCTGTCTGATACTAACACTGAAGAATGTTTCATTTTGGAATGGGACAGTTTATCTTTCAAAGTCCAACCTTAGAAGGTTTGAAGCATATTTAATCACTTTCTCCTCTAAAAATAATCCCTATGGATATGCTATCTATTGATTTATTGAACGTTTGCTTGAACTTTATTGTATTGTAGCATTGGGAAGAATGCTTTTTGTAAATTTGTATCTTTTTTGGGAAATATTCCTATTTCACTTGTTGGAATGTTACTATCACTAGTCATTTTTAAATAATTATTCACTTAGTAGACATTTCCTGAGCACTCACTGTATGTCAGCACTTACACTGGACCAAGCTATGTTTATGAAGTGGAATTATACATGGAGGTGGGCAATTATTACTTATGGATATATTGGGCATTTTGTACATCTTTCTTTTTTTTCTTTCTTTTTTTAAATAGTCAGCAGATAAAATTTGTAATCATATTATCTTTCACATGACATTAAAGCAGTATCTTTATGATTGGAAAGTTTTTTGTTTTTGAAATCAAAGTCAGTCATACCCAACAAATTGTATTTCTTTTAATGTAATTGGCTAGGAATAAACAGAAATCAGAAGTACATTAAGTAGTTTTTGGATATCTTTTTTGTTCTTTATAGTAAATCTTCATTATTACTACTAGTACAGGATCCAATTCTAACAGCACCTTTTCCTCTCTCCTAATGAGCAGGTTGGCCTTTTGCTTACTTTCCTTGTTTTGTTGGCATTTTTCAAGAATGTTCCATTGCTGAGACCTGATTATCTACCCTACTAATCAGACGATTATTTGACTTTCTTTGTGGCTCTTAGCTAAATTCCGAAGAGGACAGGCATTATAAATTGCTAATATATGGTATAATTAATTTTGTTGTTGTTGTTGTTAGGTGCCGTCGAGTTGGTATCCAACTCATAGCGACCCTCATAGGGTTTTATTTTATTTATTTTATTTTATTTTATTATTTTTTTTAATGGGGTTGAACCCAGGGCCTCGCACCTGCATGCTCCGCAAGTGCTGGACCACTGAGCTGCACCTCAGTCCATTTTTTTACTTTTTGAGACAGGGTCTCGCTAAATTACACAGACTGCCTCTGGTCTAGAACTTGCGATCCTCCCGCCTCCGCCTCCCGAGCTGCTGGGATTACAGGCGTACGCCACCATGCCCGGCCCTCATAGGGTTTTCAATGGCTGAGTGCTTTGGGATTTCCTTGGGAGTGGATTGCCAGGTCCTTCTCCCATTTTTGCGGTGCTGGGAATTGAACTCAGGGCCTCAGAGACTGCAGCGCAGCGCTCTACCCACTGAGCTAAATCCCAGCCCATAATTAATTTAGAACTATTATATTATCCTTTCTTTATTTTCTTTAATATTCTTTCATGTTAGATTCAGAATCAGTGATTCAAAATCCACCTGATCATTAGAATTATCTGGTTTCCTTTTGTTGTTGGTGTTGTTGGTTTTGTTTTGTATTAGATTTCTAGATCATTTTAAGAGATTAAATGTTATGTTTGTTGAGGAAAAAAAAAAACAAAACAAAACCCTGATCTCCCTGATCTATCCTGATCTCCCTGATCTATCTCATTGTTGTAAACTATTATTTAAGGGTGTATCATTGATAATGCTTCAGGAATCTGATTCTCTAAATTGATTAGAGAGGAAAACTCCTGAAATCCTAGCTTTTCCTCTTATTTCTTGAACATTCTTCATCTTCATCTCTATTGTGTTTGATGACTTTACTCTGAGCTTTTGTGATAGGTGGGGAGCAGGAAGAGACTGGGATTCCTCCTGTCTAATAAACTATCAAATTTGTTAGCATTATGGGAGATTCTGGTGAGAATTCAGAAGATGAGGAGCCTAGGGAACTGATCTCAGGTGGAAATGAGGATGCTATTGGAAACTGGAAAAAAGGCCATCCTATTTAGGAAGTAGCAAAGAACTTGGCTGAATTTTGTCCATGCCCTAAGTCTTTGTGGAAGGCTGAACTTAAAAGCAATGGACTAGTTTATTCAGCAGAAGAAATTTCTAAACAAAATATAATGAAAATAGCTACTTGAATACTTTTGACTGCTTTCAGCATAATTTGAGAGCAAAGCAAAGCAGAACAGAAAGATCTGGAAAACTCTCTGCCTGGTTAAGGAAAGACTGAAGAAAAGGCATGTAGGAATTCCATGGAACAGCTGCTTGCTAAAGAGATTAGCATGGTTGAAAGGGAGCTAGTTGCTTTTCATTGCATAATGAGAAAGAGGCCTCCAGGATATCTCAGAACTAATACAGAGAGTGTGGTGTCGGTTTTCCTAATAGCTAGGGAAGTTACTAAATCTTATTTATTCTTTAAATGGTTTTCAGCTAACACTACCAAGACAGCATAATGAGAAGCCAAATATGCAAATATCCAAACTCAGAAATATCAACTATATAGTTCTTTGGTGACAAAAGAGATGCTCTTTATTTTAAAAAAAATCATAGTTTAAAATTGTGATTGTGTCATT
Organism: Pedetes capensis; assembly: GCA_007922755.1. Classification (NCBI taxonomy): domain Eukaryota; kingdom Metazoa; phylum Chordata; class Mammalia; order Rodentia; family Pedetidae; genus Pedetes; species Pedetes capensis. Next base: position 20,080 of record VMDO01020352.1, on the reverse strand, counting down.
CATGGGCCTTGCTATACATTCTAGTCTATTGTCTTCTAAGCAGTATCCTATCCAAATAGTTACTGTGATATGTAGAATTTCTTTCCTTTGTTTTAGACCAGTAATCCTGGATACCTTGGCAGTATAATTCATAAGAGGAAGCTATCATCATATTCCTTACAGTCATTAAAAAAAAATGGAGATGTGCCATAAAGATATTGCCCAGAATCCTGTCAAATTTCAGAAAAGAACACAATAAAAATGTTAACAGGTAACATTTATTTGACCCCCTACTCTTCTGAAGCACTTAGTTCTCAAAATAACTCTCTGGTACTGTTGTTATTTTCATAGTGTACATGAGGAAATAAGAAATACAAATGTTTCATAACCTGCCCAGAGTCACACAGCTAATAAATGGTAAAACTCTTATCAAGGTCTCTCTTCCTTTAAAAAGTATAGTTTTAATCTCTATACTGCTGCTTTAGATAGTGAGTTTAGCTAGTAGTTTAAAAAGCACTGGCTTGAATGATCTTTTTAGTGATGCTGATGAATTCATCTGATTTATCCACACTTACTAGGATAATGCATATCTCTGAGTGTCTTGATTGAGAATAAAATCCATAGTAGCATTATAGAATTTTCTTTGGAAGCCCAGAACATCTGAACACCTATGTTAAAACCCCGAGGATGATTGGCTCTAGCAGCACTGACCAATATAGACAATTAGGGTTACACTGAGTCAGGTTTGTATTTCTAACTCATGCCATCTTACAATGAACTTGTTCTTCATGTGTTTTAATTTGTTTTACTAAGTAATAGGAAAGGGGGATAATAAAAGTCTAGATTCCATCTCTAGCTATACTACTTGCTAGCCTTGGAACATTAAACAGATTTGTTTAACCTCTTAGACCTCAGTTGCCTTGATCTATAAGTAGGTCTTCTTTTTCAGGTTTATTTTTTTATTTTTACTTTTCTGCGGTACTGGGGGTTGAACCCAGGGCCTTGAGTTTGCATACTTTGCAAGTGCTGTACCACAGAACTGCACCCTCAGCCCCTTTTTTTTTTTTTTTTTACTGTTTTGGGACAGGGTCTCGCTAAATTAAGCACACTACCTCTGGTCTCAAACTTGCAATCCCCTGCCTCTGCCTCCTGAGTGGCTGGGATTACAGTTGTGCTCCACCACATCGGGCAACCATTGTTAGTTATTTTAAAGAAAGAATGTATATAAAATGCTAAACATAGAGAATTGAATATAATGGGAGTACCATATATAATAGCAGTTATTGTTACTACATTATTTTCATGACTGACATAAAAGCAAACAAATAGGGAGTAACTTAAATAAAAGCACCTGCTTTATAAATTTAAGCCCTTTGGAAATCAGCAGTCTGGTGTGATAAGCATTCAGCTAGACTGATGTGCCTTACTCTTACATTAAAAATGTTAGATCATAGAAATCTATTTAATTTTAAAGTGTTCTATCATGAATATGAATGTACACTGCAGCTCTTAAACGTCTGTGTATATGTACAAGTGTACACGTGCATCTTGTTTTTGTGGAAAAAATAATACGTGAATTCCTCCATATAAATCTGGACCTTGCCAACTGACTGGAAGAGATCCATATATATGCCTATTCCCAAGAAAAGGAATCTAACTGAATGTAGAAATTATTGAACAATATCATTAACATCCTATGCAAGTAAAATTTTACTAAAGATCACTCAAAAGCTACTGCAGCGATATATTAACAGGGAACTTCTAGAAAATCAAGCCAGATTCAGAAGAGGATATGGAACCAGGGACATCATTGCTGATGTCAGATGGATATTAGGAAAAAGCAGAGAATACCAGAAAGATATCTGTCTTTGTTTTATTGACTGTGCAAATGCATTTGACTGTGTGGATCACAATAAATTATAGATAACATGGTGAAGAATGGGAATGCAGAGCACTTAATTGTACTCGTGAGAAATCTGTACATGGACCAGGAGGCATTTGTTCCAACAGAACAAGAAAACACTGCCTGGTTTAAATTCAGTTAAGATATGCATCAGGGCTATATGCTTTCACCATACCTGTCCGAGCTCTATGCTGACCAAATAATCTGAGAAGCTGGACTTTATGAAGAAGATCATGGCATTAGGACTGGAAAAAGACTCATTAATAATCTGTGTTATGCAAATGACGCGACTTTGCTTGCTGAAAGAGAAGAGCATTTGAAACATTTACTGATGAAGATCAAAGATCATAGCCTGCAATATGGGTTGTGACTAAACATCAACAAAACAAAAATCCTTTCTACTGAGTCAGTACCCAACTTCATGATTAATGGAGAAAAGATTGAGGTTATCCAAGATCTTGCTTTACTTATTTCTACAGTCAACACCCATGGAAGCAGCAGTCAAGAAATCGAAAGATACAGTGCACTGGGAAAAGCCATGGCAAAAGATCTCTTTAAAGTATTGAAAAGTAAAGATGTCACATTGAAGACGAAGGTGCACTTGACTCATGCCATGGTATTTTCAGTTGCAAACTGACAGATGTGTGTGGGGGGGTAAATTTTTTGAGATGTCAGAAAAAAAATTTAGAAGTCTGATTATAAGTATGTTGAAAGACCTCAAAGACACCACAATGAGAGAAATTGAAACACTGGTCAAAAAATTATCTAATTTAGAAGAAAAATTCAGTAAAGAAGTCAAGATCCTGAAGAAGAATCAAACAGAAATGCTGAAACTATACTGCAAACTCAATCAACTTCATATTACATTAGAATCTTCAGTATCCAGACAGGATGAAGCCAAAAAGAGGATTTCTGATGCTAAAGAAAAAGTTGAAGAACTTTATCTATTTGGATGCAAAGAAAGATAGAAAGATGAGGCAATATAATCAATATTTTCAAGAGGTCTTTGATAAAATGTAGAAGCACAACTTGTGAATACAGAGGGTCCATGAAGGAGCTGATAACTGAACTAAGGGATTAGGAAATCTTTTCAGTGAAATAATAGATGAGGACTTCCCAAAACTAAGGGAAGAAATAGATACCTATACAATTGAAATATCCATAACTGCAAATAGAGTAGACTAGAACAAATCCTCTCCATGACACAGTATAATTGGGTTGTTAAATCTAGAAAGCAAAGAAGTTATTTTAGAAACTACTAGAGAGAAATGCCAACTCACAACGGCAAACGCATCAGGATAATATCTGACTTCTCAGCAGCAACTTTAAAGCTAGGAAAGCATGGTCAGACATCATTCAAATCCCGAAATAGAATATCTTCCAACCAAGAGTACTTTACCTGACAAAGCTATCTTTTAAAATAGACTGAGAGTTCAAGACATTCCATGATATTGACAAGTTCAGGAGATTTGTGACCACCAAGCCAGCATTGCAGAAGATCATTAATGAAATATTGCACATGAGAATAGTAAGACAACTTCAAATGCAAGATCAAAGGAAAGAATAATATGTGTGAGGGGAACTGATGAATACAATAGACTAAATATGAATAAAAAAATAGAAACAAATACCAAAATGATACAGAAAAACAAGCTCCTTGCAATAATTATCCTAAGTGTAAATGGCTTTAACTCACTAGTCAAGAGGCACTGACTTGCCAATTCAATTAAAAAACAAACACTGTCAATTTGTGGGCTTCAAGAGATGCACCTCATCCACAAAGAACATACAAGTCAGAAAATTAAGAGCTAGGAAACAGTCTAGCAAGTGGAAATCAAAAAAAGGTAGGAGAAGTGATACTAATTTCTCACAATTTAGACTTCTATCCCAAACAAGGGCCTGCAGCCAAAGCCCTGTGGTATTCAATCCTGTCAGATCTCGGAAGCTAAGCAGGGTTGGGCCTGGTTAGTACTTGGATGGGAGACACCCTGGGAACACCAGGTGCTGTAGGCTTGGGAGACGGCCCTGGCAACCCACTCCCAAAAGTCAATCCACCATTGAAAACCCTATGAAGAAAAGAGAAGCACTGACAATAGTGTTTCACCTATTATATGTAGGGTCACTATGAGTCCGATACCGACTCCACGGCACCTAACAGCAACAACAACAACAACAACAACAACAACAACAACATCCCAAACTAATCAGAAAAGACAAAGGTGCTCACTACATATTTATAAAGGAAATAGTCAGTCAGGAACCCATAACAATACTTAATGTTTATTCACCAAATATAAATGCACCTAGCTTCATCAAACAAATTTTATTGGAGATACAGGAATGCATCGGGCCAGATACAATAATTATGGGAGATTTCAGTACCCCGTTTTCTTCAAGAGGTAGGTCAACACAGCAAAACATCAGCAGAGAAGCAATGGACTTAAACAACACCATAGAACAGCTGGACCTTACAAATGCCACCATGTGGAACTTTTTCTAAAATAGACCACATTTTAATCTACAAAAATGTTCTCAACAAATACACAAAATTAAAATCATCCCATACACCTTATCAGATTATAATGGAATAAAACTGGAACTCAAAAGCAAGAAAAATTTCAGAAAGGTTTCAAATCTATGGAGACAAAATAACACACTTCTGAATGATCAGTGGGTCATAGACAAAAATCAGAGAGGAAATTTAAAATTCTTGCATCAAATGATAAAAACACATCCTACCAAAACTTGTAATAAAGCAAAGACAGTTTTACAAGGGAAGTTCATAGCCATGAGTGCCTTCATCAATAACTTAGGAAAGGCCCAATTAAATAATGTAGTGATTAAAAAAAAAAAAGTAAAAACTCAAGACACTAAAAGGCCAACAACTAGCCAACACCAAAAGGGGTAAAAAGAAAGAAATTAGCAATATCAAGACAGAAATTAACCAATTACAAATTAAAACGTTAATACAGAGCATTAATGAAACCAAGTGTTGGTTCTTTGGAAAGGTGGATAAAATTGACATTCCCTTAGCCAGGCCCACCAAAAGAAAAAGAGAAAAGGCTCAAATTAAAAAATTAGAGATGAAAATGGGGACATAACAATGGATACCTATAAAGTTCAGAAGATTATCATAGCCTTTGAAAAATTGTATTCCTCCCAAAATGAAAATACAGAAGAAATGGAGAAAATGCTTAACACATGAGTTACCAAAAGTAAGCCTGGATGGCATAAGCAAATGAAAAAGACCAAATTAGAGACAGTAACAACAACAACAACAACAACAACAACAACAACAACAAGCCCCCCCAAAAAAGCCCAGGGCCTAATGAGTTCACAACTGAATTCTCCCAAACCTTCATAGAAGAATTAGTACCTTTTCTCCTCAAATTATTTCATAAAACAGAAAAGGAAGAGATTCTTCCAAACACATTCTATGAAGCCAGTATCACCCTGATACCAAAGCTAGATAAGGACTCTTCAAAGAAACAGAACTGTAAACCAATTTCCCTGATGAACATTGATGTAAAAATCCTCCATAAGATTCTACCAAACTGAATTCAGCAACACATATATAAGATCATACACCACAATCAGATGGGCTTCTTTCCACAGATGGAAGCCTGTTTCAACATATGAAAATCAATTAATGTAATTCAACATATCAAGAGACTGGCCAACAGAAATCACATGATCATTTCAATTGATGCTGAAAAGGCCTTCGACAAAGTCCAACATAGTTTTATGATAAAAGTCCTGATGAAAGTGGGTATAGTAGGAATTTACCTGAATATCATATAGATCATTTATTGCAAACCCATAGCCAATAGCATTAAATGGAGAAAAGTTGAAACCATTCCGTCTAAGATCAGGAACAAGACAAAGATGTCCAATCTCTCTTATTCAATATTGTGACTGAAGTCCTAGCCAGAGCAATCAGGCAAGAGAAAGAAATGAAATGAATACAGATAGGGAAGGAAGAGGTCAAATTATCCTTTTTTGCAGACACCATGATTCTTTACCTAAAGGACCCCAAAAGTTCCACTAGAAATCTCTTAGAGCTAATTAGCTCCTTTAGCAAAGTAGCAAGATACAAAATTAACACAAAAAAATCAGTAGCTGTTTTTTTTACACCAATAGTGAACAGGAGGGGCTGGGGTTTAGCTCAGTTGGTGGAGTGCTGCTCTGCAGTCTCTGAGGTCCCGAGTGTGATTCCCAGCACTACAAAAAGGGAGAAGGACCTGGCAATCTACTCCCAAAGCAATCCCTAAACAATCAGCCATTGAAAACCATATGATGGTTGGTATGAGTCGCACCCAACTTGAGGCACCTAACAATGACTACAACAAGTGAACAGGAAGAGAAGGAAATCAAGCAACAATCCCATTCACAATAGCCCACTAAAAAATTAAATATCTAGGAAAAAATCTTACCAAAGAAGACTCTAAAGACCTCTACAAAGAAAACTTCAAAACATTAAAGAATGAAGTAGCAGATGATAGTAGAAGATGGAATGACCTCCCTTACTCATGGATTGGGAGAATTAATATTAATATGGCTGGACTACCAAGAGCAATTTACAGATTTGATGCAATCTCCATCAAAATTCCAATGACAGTAGAAATAAAATCCTAAAATTCATATGGAAGCACAAAAGACCATGTACAGCCAAAACAATCCTAAACTGCAAAAATAGTGCAGGATGTATTATAATACCTGACTTCAAACTATACTACAGGGCCATAGTGGCATAATCAGCTTGGTACTGAAAAGAACTGGCACAAAAATAGGCTTGAAGATCAATGGAACAGAATTGAGGACCAAGAGATATATCCACACAAATAACAGCCACCTGATTTTTGATAAAGGGGCTAAGGACGTTCAATGGAGAATAGATAGCCTTTTCAACAAATAGTGCTGGGAAATTGGATATCCATGTGCAGAGGAATGAGAATAGACCCTTATCCCTCAATTGGTACCAGAGTCAACTTGAAATGGATCAGAAACCTCAACATTAAATCAGAAACCTTAAAGCTACTAGAAGATAAGTTAGGGAATATGCATATGCTCCGACACATAGGTATAGGCAAGTATTTTCTCAGCAAGACTCCAGTTGTGCATAAAACTGCACCAAAAATCAACAAATGGGACTACATGAAGCTAATGTGCTTCTGTGTAGCAACAGAAATAATCAACAGAGTAAAAAGAGAGCCCACAGAATGATAGAAAAATCTTTGCATCCTACACATCTGAGGGAGGTCTAAGTTCTAGAATATACAAGTAACTTAAGAAATCAAATACCAAGACAATAACCCCATAAATAAATAACCCAATAAATAAGCGGGCAATGGAACTGAACAGACAGTTCTCAAATGAAGATATACAAGTGGCCAATAAACACATGAAAAAATTCTCAATATCCCTATCCATTAAGGAAATGCAAATCAGAATAACACTATGATTCCATCTCTCTCCAGTAAGAATGGCCAAGATTAACAAAACAAATAAGAACAAATGTTGTTGGGGGTGTGGAGGAAAAGGGACCTTTTTTCACTACTGGTGGGAGTGTAAATTAGTTCAGCCAGTTTGGAAATAAATATGGAGGTACCTTAGAAATCTAAGAATAGAACAACCCACCTACACCACTCTTGGGGATATACCCAATGGAATATAAGTAATCGTTCCACAGGGACACCTGCATTTCCATATTTAACACAGCACTGCACAATCACAAGGGTATGGAATCAATCAAGATGTCATCAACAGAGTAGTGAATTGAAACATTGTAGTATATATACACAATGGAGTATTATTCAGCAATAAAGAAGAATGAAATTAGGTCATTTGCAGCAAAACGGATGGAACTGGGGAGACATCATCTTAAGCAAACTAACCCAGGCCCCAAAAGAAAAATACCATATTTTCTCACTTATATGTGGGAGTTGAATCTAACTTAAAGGAAGAGAAGACTATACATATGTAGATTTATAAAAATGAACAATCATTCATCTAAGAAGGGAAAATATAAGCAGAGTAAGTAGAACGAACGAGGTGGGGATTAGCAGGTAGGCGCGGAGGTTGGGGAAGAAGAGAAAGGAAAGTTTAGTAATGTTAGAGGAGTAAAGGGGGGGAGGAAAATCTCAAAATATATGATGCCACAATATGAATACATGGGAAAAACAGGGCAAAGGAAAAGCAGTCAGAATATAACCCATGAATGTGTATAATTTTTAGTACATACTAATTAAAATTCCTACTTTTTTCTCCTCTTTCTTAGTTTAAATGGGTCTGTAAAATAAGTGAATGAATGTGTAAGCAACAGTGGTGTAATAGTTGCATAATGGATAGAGCAACAGACTTTATGCTCTGTACCCCACCAACATTTGTTAATAATAAAAAAAGATATGCTTGAAAGGAAACAAAAGTTCCTGTTTTTTTGGAAATTTCTGTCTTAATTTAGTTATGAGTATTTTTAGAAATACTCTAAATTCTTAGGCTAGGAAATGGCTAGTATAGGATAAGAAACAAGGTACTTGAGTTTGGTCTTACGTCATATAAAGGCCTTATAATCGTGTTGTGGGAATCCCGTATTTAAAATTGAAGTCTAGGAGCCAGGCACAGTGACACACACTTGTAATCCCAGCAATTCAGGCAGGAAGCCAAAGCAGAAGGATGGCAAGTTTGAAGCCAGAGTCAGCCTGTGTAATTTAGTGAGACCCTGTTTCAAATAAACATTTTATAAAAGGATCTAGGGGTGCAGCTCAGTGGTAGAGTGCTTTCAAGTTATGAGCAAGGCCCTGGGTTCTGCCCCCAAGTACTGCACAAAGTAATAGTGTAATAATAAAATAAAATGGGATAATGATAAAATAGATGTCTTAAGATTTATTCCTGGGCCATACATCCTGAGATAACAGTGTTGTTTTCAGAGTTTAAAGTCTCTTTTCAACATTTTATTCTACAGATTCTGCTTTACCTTAGTAAACTAGTAATTGCTGTATTACCATCATTTAACCCTTTCTTTGAACTTTATATCTAAAAGATTTGCAGTACTATGAATTGGTGCATTGCCAAAGCTTCTTAGTAAAGCCATTCACTGCATTTATTATTTATAAGAAAATGTTTCTAGTAATAGTTTATCAGTCTGCTTTAGTGTACGAGCTCTGACAGAAATTCGGTAATGTGTTGTAAAATCTAATGCCCCGAAGATAACTCTCATCAAAGATTCTTACCCTTTTGAGTACATTAGGAAAATTAGTTGTTATTGTTTAGAAATGTTATAGTACATAAAATGTCTTCAATAATCTATCAATGTTAAAAGTAGTTGTTAGGTGCCATCTAGTCGGTGTCCGACTCATAGCAACCCTATGTGCAAGTGAAATGCTATTATCAGTGCCTTTCTGCTATTCATAGGGTTTTCAATGACTGACTGTTTTGGGGGAGTGTGCTGGCAGGTCTTTCTCTGTAGCCTATAGCACCTGGTGTTCCCAGGCAGTTTCCCATCCAAGTATTAACCAGGTCCAACCCTGCCTAGCGTCCGAGATCTGACGGTATTGGACACCACAGTGGTAGGGCGGCAGGTGTTAAAAGTAGGGTAACTTGATAACAGAACTAGTCTTGTATACTTAATTTAACCAAGTAAGCCTAGAATAATTGTGTAAATTTCCCACAGCCACCTATATCTTGAGGATTTTCTTTCTTTAAAGACATTCTTTTCTTTTTTTCTCTTCGAAAAAGCACTTTTTATTTGCAAATATTAATTGTATGCAATAGTGGGTTTCATTGTGGCATTTTCATATGTGCATATACCATACATTGATTTTATTCATCCCCTTCATTACCCTCCCTTCTCCCTTCCTGCCTCCCTGGTTTATTTCCTCTTCCAATATAGTCCCCTTTCTACTTTCATGTCTTTTTTTCTTTCTTTGTGTGTTTCTTTCTTTTTTTAAATCCTTTCTAAATGCAAAGCATGAATTTATAAAAATTACGTCAGTTGGGTATTTAAGAAATTAATCAGATTTTCCATTTAGTCTTATCTGAATTTTACAAATGCTGTATTTTCCCCTCTCACTGATATTTTGATGGTTACATGACAGAGGTGCTTACTTTTCCCTGCTTTTATTTCAGGCTTCTTTTTCCTCCTAGTTCTGATCAGTAGTCAGTTATTTATTAGTTAATATATACGAAAAATATTTTTGAAGAAATTATGTGTCAGGGAGTATGTCATGTGCTAGGTATTAAATACTACCCTCACAGATTTGAGTGTAACAGGGAGACAAATAGCACTTACATTAAGTAAGTTATTGTAGAAACAACTTAATTATAGCAAGAGATAGTTAATAGATTATAATGTCTCCATGGGGTGAATATTCTGTAGCTGTTAAAATATATAGAACCTTTGTAGAAAAATGCACGAGACACTGTTACCACTGATTGCCTCTACTGAGAGTTCATGGAGCCTGTCATTATTATTCATTATATATAATCTAAAAACAACAATTAGCTGGGGGTAGGATGGGGGTGGTATGTCTCTCGGTACCAGAACTCTTGTCTATCATATACAAGGCCCTAGTTTCAATCTCCAGCACCATAAATACCAGCAGCAGCAACAACAAAAGCCTATTCCTGCATTATTTTTTTCATGAAGCCCTAAATAAATAATATTTCATGGACATTGACTATATGCCAAAAAGCAAATAGTTAAGCAATTACATTTCTATTAAAAATCAGAGATAAAACTGAATTGTTCAAATAATAATTTATTCTTCTGATTTATAAGTTTTCTCCCTGCTTTTTAACACATTCAAAGTGAACATGGATAGCTATTCAGCCTACATTGTTCTGTTTTGGGCTACTAGATGTTAGAAGAATGGTCTGGTTCATGTCTGTCAAGGTACAGCTTGGATACAAATTTCCTTGAAGAGATGAGCTGAGACCCATCTAATGTTAGTATCATAATATCTTAGAGCTGAATTTGAGTGCATATTGACCCACGTGATCCCATGTGATATTGTTGCTTGACCAGTCTACCTTTTGGTTTCCATTTGAGTCTGAAAGTTGCGGTAAATTTTGAATATTATAAATGAATAATTTCAAATTTTTGCACATTAGGTAAAATGGGTAAGTATAGTAACAAGAAGCAAGTTATTTGAGTATAATATTTCCTCTCAATCTCTCTTCCATGTATATACTTTGAAAGATTCTTGACATTTGAGTAAATACAATTATTTCTTGTGCTTTTGCTGGGAATATTTTAGTTCCATGGATGGCTACTTAAAATTCTAACTAAAAAAAAAAAAAAAAAGAGCATCTGTGAGTCATTGAGTATAATTCCAATTTTCAGCCAGTTTGGTTCATATTTATAAATAGTCCAAGTTATATTAATCTTAGTTTGTTGAAAGGATGCCATTATTACTGATTCTCTTAGAAGATTTTCTTTTTTCCTTCTTAAATTTATTTTTATAAGGTGAAAACATCTTATTTTGGTAGCTGTACTCATATAGTGATGACTAAAAATTTATGGCCTGCGTCCATACCACTGTGGCATCTGATCCTGTCAGATGTTGGAAGCTAAGCAGGGTTAGGCTTGGTTAGTACTTGGATGAATGACTGCCTGGGAATACCAGGTGCTGTAGGCTTGAGAGAAGGACCTGGTGACCCACTCCCAAAAATCAATCAGCTATTGAAAACCCTATAAATAGCAGAAAAGCACTGACAATAGTGTTTCACCTATTGTACATAGGGTTGCTATGAGTTGGACACTGAACTCAATGGCAGCTAATAACAACAACAAAAATTTAAGTAAGATAATGGGGAAATACATTGCTTAATTACATCTGAATAAAAATATTCCACTTGACATTTTTAATAACATTATTTTAACATGTTATAGAAACATGATGTCAGAAGTTGAGGGTCAAATATCATTAACGGTGAACAACTGCTTTTTAAATCTAGTTTTATAAAGGGTTTCTCTGCAAGCTCAGAAAATAACCACCCCAGGTTGCTGTCACTCAGATTGAACAATTGTTGATATTTTTTTGATGTATTTGCTTCAGATTGTTAGAAAAAAAATACAGATATAATTCCCTTGCTTAATCCCATTTTTCTTCTTCACTTCCAAGAGGAATAACTATTCTACATATTGTTTATACTTTCTGACCAAACTTTCATTTTGTATTATGTATGTATGTGTGACATTGTGATGTTTTATATATTTAAAAAATTTGTGTGAATGTATTGTATTATGTTTGTGTGTATGAGTGTATGTGTGCGTGCATGTGTGCGTGTATGTCCTGTGACTGCAATATAGATTACTGTATATGAATAGCCGTAGTTAATCCGTCCTTCTCCTAAAGGGCATCTAGTGTCTCCTTGTGTATGTCTCCTTGTGTACATATGCTAAAATTTCTCTAGGGTGGTTGCCTAGAAGCACACATTTTAGCTTTTAATATAGGCATGTGCATCTTCAGTTTTGGAACAACTTAATAATATTTTATAAACAGATTATGTTTTACATCTTTTCTTTTAGAATATATTATGAGTTGAGTTGTGTCTCCCAAAATGAGGACCTAGTATCTCAGAATGTGACTGTATTTGGAGATAGGGCCTTTAAAGAAATAAATTAAAATGAGCCCTTTATGCTTGTCCCTAATCCAATCCTACTCCTGTCTTTTAAGAAGAGAAAATTTAGACATACAAAACAGATTTGGGAGGCCTGTAAACACACCAAAGATCATGTTGAGCCACAATGAAAACAGACATCCTTCTACAAGTAAAAGAGAGAAGACTCAAAAGAGACTATACTGGTTGATACTTTGATCTTGAGCTCCTATCCTCAGAACTTTGATAAAGTAAATTTCTATTGTTTCACTTCCTAGTTTATGGTATTTTGTTATGGCAGGTCCCTAAAACTAATATTAGAATATAAGAGCTTCAGTTTCTTCCTATCCTCACTATTCTCAATATGACACTTTTTAATTGTTGCTAGTCTAATAGATGAGATATTGGTAACTTTTAATTTGAATAACCTGGTTCCTAAAAATTAAGATAATTTCTTATGACTATTAGAGTTACTGGTTCATCTACTTTGCAGAGTTTTCTGTTACTTTGCCTTGTTTTTATAGATTTGAAGGAATTCTTTATGTAATTTAGATAATAATCCTATATCAATTATGTATTTTCCACTCTCTTTTTGTGACTTGTCTAATAACTTTATAGTACATAAATTCCTAATGTAAGGCAATGACATTTAGCAATCTTTCTTTTCATAGGTTAAACTTTAAAAATTCTTATTTAATAAATTATTCTGTCTCCTACAGTATAGAAGAATGCAACAGTTCTTCTAAAATTTTTAAGTTTTGATTGTCATATTAAGTTTCACATTTCAAGGAAACCAGGTATTTTAAACATCATTCATTGAATAATTTATTTTTCCCTTGTATTTTATTTGGCTCCAGTAGTCTTTTTTTTCTTTCCCTTGGAGACAGGGTCTCACAATGTATCTAAGGTTGGTAATTTATGGTTTTGTTGTTGATACTGTAAATGTGATATTTGGTTTTGTTGTTGATACTGTAAATGTGATATTTTTAAAATAGTTGTAATTTGTGGCCGGTATATAGGAATATTAACTAATTTTTGTACATGGATGTTGTGTCTAGCAAGCTCACTGAACTCTTAATGAGTATAGTTTACAGATTACCTTCACTTTTCTAAATTCATATCATCAGCAAATAAAATTTATTTCTATCTTTCCTATACCTGTAAGATTGAATTCTTTCTTTATTGCATGGGCAAAGACTTCCAGCACAGTGGTGCACAGACACGTAGGTGACAGGCCTGCATTCTGTTGTTCTTAACTTTAAAGGGAATGTTTCTGGTGATTTAATCCATGACATGTGATATTTACTTTGAATTATTGCTAGACATGCCTTTCTGAATTAAGGAATTTACCTTTCACTAAGTCTTTTTTGCTAAGACTTTTATAATGAATGTTAAATTTTTTCAAATTATATTAAAGTTTCTCCAACAAATTTCTGTTTTTATTGAAACTATTTATTAATGTAGGAAACTTACATTAATAGCCTCTTTAATCAGAAATCAAACTAGTGTCCTTAGGATAAGAATAAGCTAGTCATGGTGTATTTTTAAATATATTGCTGTTTATTAATATATCATTTAGGATTTCAAAAATAAGTTTATAATTGAATTGTCCTTTAATTTTCCTTTCTTTTATTTTTGTCTACTTATATATCAGTCTTTTTTTAAAAAAAATTAATATTCCTTTTTAAGCCTTTACTTCACCCTCTCCTTCACCTTTTTTATTCTTGGCATTAATGAGGAAGCTACCACTTTGCCACCAAGATTGGCACTCCAGGTAATAGAATGAGAGATTTTACGAAACAGCTCTAAAAATTTCTTAACTCCTAGAAAATCACATCTCTGAACTATATTATTATTTTCTGTTTTTATTCATTATGCTAGCATTTGTGGTTAATCCTCTATCTTTGAAGAGAAATTTTTAGTTGATACCTCTTTTATGCTGTTTACTGATTTATACTATTAAGTATGGTTTAGTGAATTAAGCATCTACTTTGGTACATAATTTAAAAGGTAAAAGCATATATTTTCTTTCCTGAACTACAGGATACCAGAAGGCCCCATTGATCAGGGGCCTGCTACAGGAAGGATACGTGTTTTAGAAGATCAGCTTGTTAAGGCCAAAGAACAGATTGAAAATTACAAGAAACAAACCAGAAATGGTGGGTGATTATATGGTTTTTCCCCATTAATATATTGGCTATAGCACCAATAATTGAGAATTTCTTCTTATCAAGAGCTTGGAAATGCTGATACTTTCTATTCTTTTACTGCAGGTTTAGGGAAGGATCATGAAATCCTAAGAAGGAGGATTGAAAATGGAGCTAAAGAGCTCTGGTTTTTTCTTCAGAGTGAATTGAAGAAATTAAAGAATTTAGAAGGAAATGAATTCCAAAGACATGCAGATGAATTTCTTTTGGATTTAGGGCATCATGAAAGGTACTATTCTCCCTAAACATTTCTTTTGGGCTTCAGTAAAACTTATAATTTAAGAATGAAAAATTATAACTTTCTTAAATTTCTCTGTTGAATGGCAAATGATGCCATGTCTAAGAGCATTAGAATATGTGAGGTCTCAAAGGGATAGTAATTTTCAAATGCAGTTAATCAACAAACTATGTTGTTGTTGTAGTTAGGTGCTGTCGAGTCGGTATCTGACTCATAGCGACCCTACCTACAACAGGTGAAACAGTATTGTTACTGGTTTTCTACTATTCACAAGGTTTTCAATGGCAGATTGTTTTTTGGGAATGGGTTGCCAGGTCCTTCTCCCAAACCAACAGCACCTAGGTATTCCTAGGCAGTCTTCCATCCAAGTACTAACCGGCCTGACCCTGCTTAGCTTCTGAGATCTGACAGGATGGGATGCCGCAGTGGTATGTCTGCAGACCAACAAACTATATCATGGGAAAATATCATTTAAAATGTATTCCTTTTTTTTTTTTTTTTTTCAGTACTGGGGGTTGAACCCAGGGCCTCGCGCTTGCATGCTCTGCAAGTGATGGACCACTGAGCTGCACCCTTAGCCCATTTTTTACTTTTTGAGACAGGGTCTCACTAAGTTACGCAGACTGCCTCTAGTCTCGAACTTGTGATCCTCTTGCCTCTGCCTCCCAAGCTGCTGGGATTATAGGAATGCGCCACCATGCCCGGCCATTTAAAAAGTATTTCTAGGAATCTTTGTCTTATAAATTCTGTAAGTAATGATGTTAACTAGCAGTACATTAAAGTATCCTTCTGTATATGTCCTTCATATGCAATCAATATTTGAAGCAGTGTATAGTTTTGCATTGTAATACATTGGACTTCATACATGAGGCTACTGTGAATGTTTCTAATTCAAACATTAAAATCTTTAAAATACTACCTTTTTAGGATTTCTAATGAAAGTTTAGCACGTTTTGGGTAAAAAGGAGTATTGTGTTAGTTACTATTATATTGAGTTGCTAGAAAAGGGAACCTGAGATCTACCTACTTAAATGTCTTTCCCCTATTTATACAGTTCTTGTTGGGGGTCATCTCAGGCGCAACAAAGGTCAGAACCTTGCCCTAACACTACTTGAGTGTCAGGGACCCTCAGGGTTAGGGTAAGAGCTTGGCTAGAGGCACCAAAGAAGGACTTTGGGAGAACTTCTTACAAAAACAGGAACAGGATGCCAGCGGCTTGGGAGGTGGAGGCGGGAGGATCACAAGTTTGAAACCAGAGGCAGTCTGTGTAACTTAGTGAGACCCTGTCTCAAAAAATTAAAAAAAAAAAAAAAAATGGGCTGGGGGTACAGCTCTGGTCCAGCACTTGCAAAGTATGCAAGCATGAGGCCCTGGGTTCAATCCCCAGTACCGCAAAAACAAAACAAAACAAAAACCAAACCAAAAAAAAAAAAAAAAAAAGGGAACAGGGAGAGAGAGAAGATGGTGGACAGATAGCACACGCCTTCTAACCCTGAGCAGAGGGAAGCCTTGATTCAACATATGGACATCAACTAATGTAATCCGACATATGAAGAAACTGGCAAAGAAAAACCGCATGATCATCTCAATTGATGCTGAAAAGGCCTTTGACAAAGTTTTCATGATAAAAACTCTGGAGAAGATAGGTATAACAGACAGATACCTTAACATCATGAAAGTCATCTATGACAGACCTACAGCAAACATTATACTAAATGGAGAAAAACTGAAACCATTTTCTCTTAGATCTGGAACAAGACAAGGATGTCCACTCTCTCCTATTCTATTTAATATAGTAATTGAAGTCCTTGCCAGGGCAATCAGACAAGAGAAAGAAATCAAAGGGATACAGATTGGCAATGAAGAGGTCAAACTATTCTTATTTGCAGATGACATGATTCTATGCCTAAAAGACCCCAAAACCTCATCCAGAAAACTTTTAGATCTAATCAACTCCTTCAGCAAAGTGGCAGGTTATAAAATCAACACACAAAAATCAATAGCTTTTCTTTACACCAACTGTAACCAGAAAGAGAAGGAAATTACAGAAACAATACCTTTCACGATAGCCCACCAGACAATTAAGTACCTTGGAATCAATCGAACCAAAGATCCTACAGACTTCTACAAGGAAAATTTGAAAACACTAAAGAATGAAATCGCAGAGGATACTAAAAAACGGAAGGACCTTCCTGGCACCTGGATTGGGAGAGTCAATATAATAAAAATGGCTATCCTACCAAAAGCAAACTATAGACTTAGTGTAATCCCCATTGACTGACTTTACAGAAATAGAAAAAATGATACAAAAATTTATATGGAATCACAAAAGACCATCTATAGCCAAAACACTCTTAAGCTGCAAAACTAGTGCAGGTGGACTCACAATCCCCGACTTTAAGCTATACTATAGGGCAGTGGTGGCAAAAACAGCTTGGTACTGGCATAAAAATAGGCCTGAAGACATGTGGAACAGAATAGAAGATCCAGAAATACCTCAACACACCTATAGCCACCTAATTTTCGACAAAGGAGCAAAGCAAGTAAATTGGAAAAAGGATAACCTTTTCAATAAATGGTGCTGGGAAACATGGGCATCCACTTTCAGAAAAATGAAGACTGAGCCACGTTACTCAATATGCATGAGAGTTAACTCAAAGTCGATAAAAGACCTCAACATAAAACCAGAAACTTTAAAACTAATAGAAGATAGGATAGGTAATACTCTCCAACATATAGGCATAGGAAAGTATTTCCTTAATAGGACTCCAGTTGCTCAAGAAATTGCAACAAAATAGATAAATGGGGATTACATGAAATTAAAAAGCTTCTGTAAAGCAAAGGAAACAATTAACAGAATCAAGGAAATCCCCACTGAATGGGAAAAAATTTTACATCCTATACATTAGACAAAGGTCTAATTACCAGGATTTATAAAGAACTTAAGAAAAAAATACCCAAGAAAACAAATAACCCAGTATACAAATGGGCAAAGGAACTGAACAGACAGATCTCAAATGAAGAGGCCTGTAAAGCCATGAAACACATGAAAAAAATGCTCAATATCCTTAGCTATTATGGAAATGCAAATTAAAACAACTCTGAGATTCCACCTTACTCCAGTAAGAATGGCCAAGATCAATAAAACAAACAACAACAAATGCTGGTGAGGCTGCAGAGAAAAGGGAACACTCTTACACTGCTGGTGGAGCTGTAAATAGTCCAGCCACTTTGGAAATCAATACAGAGGTGTCTTAAAAAACTAAAAATAGATCTACCATATGGCTCAGCTATAACACTGATGGGAATTTACCCAGAGGGAGATGTGTCATCATACTACAGAGACATCTGCATCACCATGTTCAGTGTAGCACTTTTCACAATAGCAAGGATATGGTACCAATCAATGTGCCCATCAACAGAAGAATGGATTAAAAAAAAAAACTATGGTACATATACACCATGGAATACTACTCAGCAATAAAAAAAATGAAATAGTACCATTTGCAGCAAAATGGATAGAATTGGAAAAAATTATTTTAAGTGAAAGGACATAAGCTCAGAAAGAGAAATACCACATGTTCTCACTTGTATGTGGGAGCTGAATCAAAATTATAAGAAGGAAAATATCATATGCAGAAGTTGGAACACAATTAAAAAAAAAAGCTAATGTCGGCCTAGCAGAGAAGGGATAATTTGGGGAATGCAAAAGAAGGAGGGAGAGATATAGCAAAAGGAGGAAATCCTGGGAGAAGAGATGGGGGAGAAGAGGAACAAGGAGGAATGAACAATGGGGAGTCGGTGATCTCAGGGTGAGCAACCCAACTTTAATAGTCCTGGAAATAATTATAAGAACACCAATAATACCAAAGAATGGTATGAATATAGATGTCTAGAAAATTCTTGTAATAGTACTGACAATGTAAAAAGAAAGTTCACTACAGAAAAAGTCTCGATCTTAAACATAATTGGAACCCAAGGATATATAGAAAAATATTACCATAGAGAGACACGCAAATGGAAGAGAAGTCTTTGGTTGGGGGGTGGATGGGGCTAGGAAGTGCATAAGAGGGTAAGGAGGAACTTATCTGTGTAGTATGCAACAAAATGCATATATGGAAATGTCACAATGAAAAGCCTGTCAGAATGAATCACATTAAGGTGTACATTAAAAATTTACAAAAACATAAAAAATAAATAAAACGGGAACAGGAACTTTATTAAGTATTCCTTCAAGGAGGAACAAACTAACAAACAGCACTTTAAGTGTGACAGCTCAGACGGTAGAAGCATGGGATGCTGCTGCTTCAACATGTTACAGATCTTATTTAAACTGCCAGTCAGCTCTGATGGTTTCTGGATGACGCAGGAGGTCCACTGGTCTTACCTCTTGCAGTTGGCCTTCTTTCTCCCCTCCTTCCCAGGATTAGGAGGAACTGGGGAGCTCTTTGAGCCTTGCTAGATGTCTTCACCACTTTGGAGGCCCTGATCTTGATAGATGGCTTGCTAGATCTTTCTTGATTGGAGGTCTGTCTCTCAGGATACCAGGAATAGGGTGCGCAGGATGATGGAGTCAGGATGGATCCATGGAGACCTTAGGTGTTGAGGTTTTGGCTCTAGCCCGGCTAAAGTTAGGGCCAAGCCCACAACATAACACGTGACCGGTGTCGGAAAGAAGGACCTCGGGAGACCTTCAGGTGGTTGGAAAAGGACAGGGAAGGTTTATTGGGATGCTCCCCTTATGGAGAACAAGGAGCAGGCAGCCCCTATAGAGCAAGGCTCTACCCCTTTAAGTGCTGGCTCTATGCCTGCAGCATGGAATGCTGCAGGCTAAGTGCTGGTACAGCTCGGCCTTAAAGGCACAGCCACAGCCGCCGATGTTCAGTTGAGGTCCGATGGTCTTGACTCTCGCGGCTCGCCTTCTTTACCTCCCTCCTTCCCAAGGATGGGAGGATTTGGGAGGCTCTTCGTGGCTTGCTAGATGCCTTCGGCTCTTCGGGGCCCCTGGGCTTGATCTCGCCGGCTTGCTAGATGGTCTTGCAGAAGTAGGGAGCGCTGGTCCAGGTGATGAGGTCAGGATCGGTGGTGCTACAGGAGGGTCTGAGGTGACTGAGGGGGGGGTGAATAGGGGTCCAGGAGCCCTGCTTTTATAGG
>VMDO01020351.1:0-37733 GCA_007922755.1 Pedetes capensis | reverse complement strand
CGACTCATAGCGACCCTCTGTACAACAGGGGAAACACTATTGTCAGTGCTTCTCTGCTGTTCATAGGGTTTTCAATGGCAGATTGATTTTTGGGAGGGGGTTGCCAGGTCCTTCTCCCAGCCTACAGCTTCTGGTGTTCCCAGGCAGTCTCCCATCCAGGTACTAACCAGGCCTGACCCTGCTTAGCTTCCGAGATCTGACGGGATCGGATGCCACAGGGCTACAGCTGCAGGCTCCATTATCAAATGTAGTTGCCACTTTAGGCATCATCTTGACTTTTCTGTACCACTCACTGATCACGTTTAAACCTTTAAACTTTCCTCCTTGATTTTGGTGGGCTTTTGTTTGTTTTGTTTTTTTTCAAGGCAGGGGCTTATAACGCAGAATAGCCTGGAACTTGCTATGTAGTTGAGGATGGCCTCAAATTTGTGATCCTCCTGCCTCAGCCAAGTGCTGGGATTACAGCCATGTGACACCACACCTGGCTCTCTCTGAATTCTTTAACCCAATTTGCACTAATTCTCATCCTACTTCTCTGACAGCTTTTTTTATAGTCTCCTGAGCTTAGCATCCTGTTTGCCTTGATGTAGTGTATGTACTGTATTACATAAAAGTACACATTTGGCCCTCTTTTCAGTCTGTATACTATCCAGTACAGCAGCCACTAGCCACATGTGGTTATGTAAGTTTAGGTTAGTTAAGACTAAATATTCAATTCCTTGTCTGCAGCCACAGCACCCTGGCATCCGATCCCACCTGATCTTGTAAACAAGGTCAGTGTGGTTAGTCCTTGGATGGGAAACCACCTGGGAATATGAGGTACTGCAAGCTGGGGAGAAGGACCTGGCAATCTACTCCCAAAACAATCAGCCATTGAAAATCCTATGAATAACAGAGGAGAAGCACTGACAATAGTGCCAGGCATGGCACAGTGTTGGAGAGTGTTTCATTCTGTTGTACACAGGGTCACTATGAGTCAGACTCAACTCTACAGTACCTAACAACAATAACATCCAGTTCCTTAGTTGTTCCTAGCCATAATTCAAGTGTATAATAATTCTACAACTCCAAAATGGCTAGTAGTCACTCTTATCAGACATTTCTATCATTGAAGAAAAGGCTTAATGGACTGCACTGATCTATATGCTCTTTCCATTCAATCAATCAATCAAGTCTTTGAGGGCTTACTGTGCTCCGGGCACTGTTTGGGCCTGGGGATAAAAGCACTGAAAAATCTCACTCCTCCTGGAGCTAACATTCTAGTTGGAGACAGACAATGCACTTTGTCAGATGAATAATCTCACTTACTCACAAATCATCCTACATACACAACTTCTAAAGCCTCTCTAGCTCCAAACTTGAACCTCCAGTTTCAGCTAAATTTCATCACTTAGCGGTGTTATGAAGTTTTCGGTTTTTCTTTTTTTTTTTTTTTCAGTGCTGGACATCAAACCCAGACCCTTGCATATTCAAACTCTCTTTTCCTGTTTTTCTAATTTTTTGTGGTACTGGGGGTTGAACCCAGAACCTCTCGCTTGCATGCTTTGCAAATGCTGTACCACTGTGGCACCCCCAGCCCATTTTTTTTTTCTTTTTTGAGACAGGGGCTTGCTAAATTACTCAGACTGCCTCTGGTCTAGAAATTGTGACCCTCCTCCACCTCCTGAGTCCCTGGGATTACAGGCATGTAGCACAGTGGCTGGCTCTTTTCCTGTATTCTTGATTTTGAGAAAACTTGCACTTTCCCTCCTCCTATGTTCTGCTACGTCCAAATACTAAATCCGGTTGAATTTAACCAGTATCTTAAATCTGGGCTGGGGTTTAGTCTAGCTGGTAGAGGGGTGTTCTGCGGTTCTCTGAGGGCGGCTGTTTGATCCCCGGTGCTGCAAAAACACAAGAAGGATGTGGCAATCCATTCTTGAAACAAATAGCCATTGAAAACCCTGCCTATAATCCCAACAATTTGGGAGGTGGAGGCAGGAGAATGATAAATTCCAGACCAGAGGCAGTCTGCCTAATTTAGCGAAACACTGTCTCAAAAAGTAAAAAAAAAAAATGGGCTGAGGGTACAGCTCAGTGGTACAGCACTTGCAAAGCATGCAAGCCTGAGGCCCTGGGTTCAACCCCCAGTATTGCAAAAAATAATAAATAAATAAATAAATAAATAGGGAAAAAAAAAAGCAAAAGCAAAAGAAAACCCTGAGGGTCGCTGAGTTGGACTGGACTTAATGGCACCTAACAACATCATCTTAAATCTGTCCTGCTATTTCTACTTACAATTCTCTTACCAAAAGCTCTTACCAAAAAAATCTCTTACCAAAAGCTTCCAAAATTAACTTTTCTAACACCAATCTTTCCACATTTCCTTCACTTTTGCGGTAGTACAGCCTAGCCCATACAGCCATCATAAACACACATATAAAACACACGTTCAAAAATCATCAGCTAAATGTCTACAGAGTTCCATCCAGCCATATCAAATCATTAGGTCTTTTCAAGTGGTAATCTCTTCCTAAAATTATTTTCTAGTCTTCTCCATTTAAAACACAAAAACATCCTATTCACCAGTAAAGGCCCAGGTGAAACAACACTGCCTGTGAAAGCTTTACCGTGCATCTGTCAAACTTGCTTTTTTCCTAGGACTTCAAATCTTCCATAGCACACATATAACTATTGTACAGAATATTCCCAGCGTCTAGTACAGTGGTATAATGTTAAAAGACTAAATACTTCTCTAGACGTTATCTGTATGTGATATGGGAAAATAAAAGTTTCTACTATATCCTTAGAAAACTTGCATTTTGCTGAGCGCGGTGGCACACACCTGTAATTGCAGTGCCGTGCAAGGTGGAGGCAGAGAATCTCGTAAATGGAAGCCTGTGCAACTTAGCAAGATCCTGTGTCAAGATAAAATAAATTTTAAAAGACCTGGGGGGTGCAGCTCAGTGGTAGAGCGCTTGCAAACATGCACGAAGCCCTGGGTTCAGCCCCCAGTACTGGAAAGAAAGAAAAGCGGAGCGGGGGAGAGAGGAGGGAAGAGAAAGGAAAGGAAGAAAAAAGAAAGGAAAGAAAGGAAAGGGAGGGAGGGGAAGAGGGGAAAGGAGGGAGGGAGGGAGAGAGAGAGAGAAAGAAAACAAACTTGCATTTCCTGTAAGGCTCAACAGCTCAAAATAGATACTCAATATTCAGCAGTGTGTAAGGCCTGCTCACTATTCTCACATTCAGAGACAGCGCATCGATGCTGCCTGAATGATGATGCTTTGCTGCATACTGGACAGTCTGGGGCCTACCCACTACCAGCATCTGGGTTCCTTCTACCGAAGGATGGTTTGAAGAACAGGCAAGGGATCCAGAGGCCACTGGGCGAAGACAGTTTATCAAGGAGAGGATGACGGTGCGATGAGTATGGAATGAGATGGGAATACAACATTCCAACCAGAGAATGACCCCCTCTTTCGCCCTAGTAAGAAAAGACCTACCTTCTCACTGGTACCTTTCAGTTCACTTCCAGGCAGCGAACACGCTTCTCGCGCGCCAGCTACCTCTTCCGGGGTTCCTGAATAACTAGTTCCGGATCAAGAACCGCGAAGCAAGCATCCTTCTTCCTCTTTTTACACCCACAGGGCCCGAACTGACAGGCCAACTGAAATCCCGCGAGGATCACCAGAAGTTGCGGAAAGGACCGTGGAACGTTTCTCTTTTGGAGGTGGGCTCCTCAGGGGAACCGGACCGGAAGTGACGTGCCTAGTTCCGGTTGGCCGGAACCCAGCGGCGGTTGTGAGAGTCGGTCGGGAGCCGCTTCCAGGTTCTGGAGAAGCTGGGGTCGGAGCGGGTAGGTGAACGAAAGTGAGGAATTGGGGGTGGAAGACCATCCTCTGAGCTTTGCTTTTTCCCCAGCCCTCTCACTTGGGCACTTCAGGTCTGGGTTACAGTGGTTCGACTTCCAGGAGTGTTTTAGGTCCCTACTGACAGTAGCTTGGCAGGAGCCAGGTTATTTGGGACAGTTGGTTACTGGGACGTTGAACCCAGGGACCAGCGCCCTGACTGTTCGCTACGGACTTGGAAGCCGTGTTCGGCTTCCATAGAGAACCGTCTACTCCTGGAGTGTCCGAGACATTGGAGTAAATGGAAAAGGTCTTCCTTGCTGATGACAGAGCTATTTCTCAAGACATTTCAGTTTGCTCCTTGCCCTGTCCAGCCACTAGCACATAATGTTAAATATATCAACGCAAAATGCCGACGTGCAAGTGTCATCTAAAACCCTGGTAGTACAGAGTGGCCAAGGGGATAGGCCTTCAGTTCTTAGAGCCCTTGCTGAGGACCTTCTTGGATCTCCCTCTGTTGTCATGAAAAATAGAGTTCTTTGCATTTTCCAAACCCGTGTCCCCCAACGCTTGTATTTCATTACAATGGACAAATTTGCAGTAAGATGTAAAGGTCGACTTAATCCTTAAGGTTCCAAGAAACTGTGTGTGGGTGGCCCAGTGTCACACTGCTAGATTATTTATGACCACTATTAGATTTCACACAGTCATCTTTTGTTTTTCTGCAACTCCATGAAAAATCCAGTATTATATGGACTGGCACTGTTAATGTATTTTTGTATCATCGCTTCTTATCCTAAATTTAGCGTCTTTCAGTTTTCCTGTGGTCCTTCTCAGAGATTTTTGTACACAGGTTGCACTGATCATTTGAAGCTGCTTGTATGAGTATTTCTAGTGTTGTAATGATAGAGAATTTAATATTGTAGCTGCTACTACCGGTTCATTGTACTGTCATTGGGTGTGATTTTAGTTGTGTGTTCTTAAGCATCCCTGCAGCCCTACCCCTATGGCGTCAGATCTCAGAAGTTAAACAAGGTCAGGCTTGTTAGTACTTGGATGGGAGACCACCTGGGAACACCAGGTGCTGTAGGCTTGAGAGAAAGACCTGGCAGCCTACTGTCAAAAAACAGTCAGTCATTGAAAACCCTGTGAATAGCAGAGAAGCACTGATAATAGTGCTGGGCATGGCACAATATCAGGGATTGTTTCATCTGTTGTACCTAGGGTTGCTGTGAGTCGGACTCTACTTGAAGGAACCTAACAACAACAAGTTCTTTAGCATAAAAGATGGAAAGGAAGTATTTAACTAGGCAACATTTTATGCATTCTAGATTATGTTTTTATTGACCTTTGGAAGAATATGGTGGTACCCACACAAATGTGACCAATTTGTGTAGGTGTGAAATGACTCTAAAGGGAAAAATCTCTATTTTATTTTGCCTACATTATTTTAGAGCATGGATGCATTTATTAGGGATATATCCCACTTGAATACACTTGATTAATGCAGTTAAATTTCCTGAAACTTACAGTCCAGAAGAAAACATCCATATAAGTTTGTTGTTGTTGTTAGGTGCCGTCGAGTGGGCATCAGACTCATAGCGACCCTCATAGGGTTTTCAATGGATGAGTGCTTCGGGATTGCCTTGGGAGTGCATTGCCAGGCCCTTCTCCCATTTTTGGGGTGCTGGGAATTGAACTCTGGGCCTCAGAGACTGCAGCGCAGCGCTCTACCCACTGAGCTAAATTCCAGCCCTCCATATAAGTAGGTTTCTGAAATATCTCAGTAAATACCTGTTAACAGTTTACCTATAGCTAGTTTAATCAGTTTGTTGTTTAATTCACATATTGTTCTCTTTTTTTTTGAGTTAGCAGTGTTTTCGCACTTTGGTATTTGTTCGTTTGCTTGTTTGTTTTTTGGTGCTTGGAGGTTGAACCCAGGGCCTCACACATGCTTTATGAGTCCTCTCCCTGGCCCACTTTTTTTTTTTTTTTTTTTTTTTTTTTGAGTCAGGGTCTCAATAATACAAAGGCTGCCTCTGGCCTCAAACTTGCTGTCCTCCTGCCTCTGCCTCCTGAATCACTACAATTACAGGTGTATGCCACCTCATTTAGCTTGAAATGAGGTGATAAGATTTTTGACAGGTAGAATTATAAAGGTTATATCATTAGTTTGACATCCAGCAAACTGGCTTATTGATTACATAATTGCCAAACCTGTTCTTATATTCTTTTTTGTTCAATTCAGTTGTTTAGGAACTAATTATCCAATTTTTCTCACTTTTCCAATTTCTTTCTGCTTTTGGCTTGGACTACCACCATGTTTTAGGATTTTTGAAAGTCATTAAACCTTAAATCAGATGACCGAGATTGAAGTCTGGACTCCAACACTTACTGAGTAATGGTTAGCAGGTTACTCGACAATCTGAGCTCATCTAGATTGTGTTGATAAAAATACTGTTTATTTCATAGAACTGTCACAGGATTTAGTGAGACAGTAAATGTGAAATCACTATGTAAATGAAAATATGATATTATCATTTTACTCTGAAAGCTGGAACTATAGCAGTGTGGAATAGTGTTATTTTTCATTGTTTCAAAATTTGATGATTTATATTGTGTATTCTTTTATCTGAAAATATTATCACACACATTTCAGAGATGATCTTTGCCCTACTTTTGAACACCATAAAACTAGCCAAGAATGTTTTGATACTCTGATCCATGGAATTAGTCATCTTGGTTAATAAGTAGATGGTTGGAAGATGAATATAGTTTTGCATTTGAGAGTTTAAATCTGATCTTTGTTGGTAATCATATATTGTCAGCTTAGAATTTCCCAGTGCAGAAAAGGCTGAAGTTTTTGGTGCTTATATATTATTAACTAAAGAGTAGAAGTGGCTTTACCTTACCTACATTAAGAAGCCTTATTGTTTTATTTTTTTGTTGTTGTTTATTGTTGTTAAATCAACATTTAGAATTCTTCCCATTTAAAAGAGGAGAAAATTAGGCCCAGGAATAATCAGTAATTGGCTTTTCTAAGGTCCTCTGGCACAAGTAATGCCAGAACTTCAACTGGGCTTTCAAGGTCCTAAGTATTTTTCTATTCTGCTAAAGTTATCTTCAAGCATCTTGATACGGTTTGGTATGGTTGCAGGAAACAAAATTGCAGGAAAACAAAAATTGCTCAGTAAGTTTTTCAGTGGAAGCCAGGCATGGTCATTTGATATATGCCTGTAATCATGCACTTGAAAGGCTGAAACAGGATTCAGAGTTCCAGGCCAGCATAGGCTACATACTGAGGCCTTGACTTAAAAAAAAAAAAAAAAAAAGGATGCAGTGGAATGAATTAAGCAAAGAAAATCACATTCTTCAGAACAGTTATTCTGAGTTCATACTTCCTTAATACTAAGTATTGAGGTGTGTTTCTGACAAGTGGAAATGACAGGATCCTGTAACATATCTCTACTAAATGAATGTTGCTAATGCCTAGGGGAGAGCTAACTGTCTTAACCTCCTTATTCTTGGTAAATTTTCCCCATCTGTTGTAATTTTAATATTCTATTATATTATCTATTATCCGTAGAGTCATTTCTCTAGCTATTTCTAGCCAAAAAGCCACTGTAGAAGAGTAAATTATTTTTCTTGTTGAGAACTCTTTTTACTTCCATTGATTTCACAAAATTCTTTAATCTCTCTTCTTTCTTGGAGATAACAGTGGTGATAGAACTGTCATTCTTGTTTTGGCCCAAGTGCCCTATGTGTGTCTCTTCCTTTTTAGTGTGGAAGTAACTTTAAATTACTAAGTCCTGACAAACAGTATGAATTAATAACTTTGATGTGGTTGATAGTTGACCATCTACTTTCACAGAGATGTATATTTTTGAGAATATTTTTGAGAATAAGCTTTTTTTTCTTTCTTTTGGGGATGTGTGTGCTGGAGATTGAACCCAGTGTCTTGTGCATGCTATTATGGGGTCTACCACACCCACACTCGTGAGAATAAACCTTTAAAGAGTACTTGGCCTCAGGAAACTCCTTATTTTGTCTGAGAAAGTAACTTTGGATACAATTTGCTGACCTGAAGTTATATAATACATAAACCCTTAGGTAAAGTTCGTTTTAGAACATGCTCCTTGAAAATTTGAACAAGAGATACTTTTCTGTGTCATTAAAAGGTGATACTTAAAGTTTTGTTGTTGTTAGGTGCCATCAAGTTGGTATCTCACTCATAGAGACCCCTATGTACAACAGGTGAAACACTGTTGTCAGTGCTTCTCTGCTGTTCATAGGGTTTTCAATGGCAGATTGATTTTTTTGGGGAGTGGGTTGCCAGGTCCATCTCCCAAGCCTACAACGCCTGGTATTCCCAGGCAGTCTCCCATCCAACTACTAACCAGGCCAGACCCTGCTTAGCTTCCGAGATCTGACAGGATGGGATGCCCCAGGGCTACCGCTGCAGGCTACTGAAAGTTTTAGGCATATTTAAGTTGAGCAAGGGCAATCCCCTGAGTAATTCTGTCCCACCTGATCTACATATAATGGATAGAGTTTGTTCATGTTCTCTGTCTCTTCAGTAGATCATTATGATTTTTTTTATTATTCTTGGGATTCTTTTATGATAATGTTGGTCTTTATAGATTATCTGGAGGGATTAAACAGGTAATGTTAAAGAGCTAGGATGATGCAGCCTTGTTTCAAATTTCATCTCTATTACTATGTAACTCCTGAGCTTTACCTAACCTCTTACTTTCTCAGTTTCCTCCTAGACTTTTACTGTTACAGCTAAATGGATAGATTTAAGGAAAGCATTTAGAACAGCGCCTAGCATATAGATAGCCTTGATTATGATCATTGTCATATTGCCCACTGAACTGTTGCTAAGAACTCTTTTCCTCACCCTCTTTTGAAAGTCTGTGTTTATATTGCTGCTTGCTCAATCATTGTTTGCTCATTATTAATGAAGTTTAGTAAGTAAATATCTCAGGGTATACATTTCATTTCCTGAATATTTTACAACATATGTAGGATTCTTAACAACAGGAGGTGTTCTTGTAGCCATTCTCTTAACCTTTTTGTATTAATATTAACATTTTTTGGTTTGGCTTAGTATTTTCTTCAGTGCTTGATATCCAAATCCAGGGCCTCATGTGTGCTAGGCGGGGACTCTTCCACTGAGCTGCATCCCCAGCCATCTGTTAACAGTTTACTTTTCCTTTGCAAGCCATAAAACAAAATTTAAAAATTGAAACCAGTTGTTCTTTTGACATTTGATGATATCTTCTAGCACTTACTTTCTTTGCATGGAAAGATCATTCTGCACTTATGTCTGTTGCTTTATCTGTTCATTAATCCAGTCAGTGAACAAACATCTTCTGTCCTAGGTTTTTTATCGAGTTCTGAGGAAAGCAATAACAAATAAGAAATGTTATAAAGGAAAAAAAACAATCTGGCTGTGGTGGTGCACACCTGTAACCCCAGCACTTGGGGGAAGGCTGAGGCAGAAGGATCTACATGAATTTAAAGCCAGCCTGCGCTACACAAGGGTCTGAGAGAGAATTAACAATATGTGGATATGTGCCTTTCTGAGTGTGGAGCACAAGTAGACTTGGCATGCAATGACATGAGATTAGATAGTAAAGATTTGCAGAGTTCAGGTCATAGAGTTTTGCAGGTCATAGGAAGGAGTTTGCATATGAGTTTAAATGCAATAGGAAATCATTCTACCATTTTCTGTAGAAGAATTATGCAATTCATAAGAAATTCACTCCTGCTCATGTGTGGAGGGCAAGCTAAAGGGGACAAGAATAGAAATGGAAGCCAGGTGGGGTGGCACATGCCTGTCATCCCACCACTTGGGAGGCTTAGGCTTGAGCCCAGGAGTTTAAGACCAGCCTGTGCAACATAAAGAAACCCCGGCCCAAAAAAAGCAAAACAATTGGAATGGAGAGGGATGTTAGGAGTCCATTGCAAGAGTCCAAGTGGGAGATGAAGATGGCAAAGAAGATGAAGAGCAGTGTGTGGATACTAAATATATTGAAGTAGGCCTTGGTCCTGAATTGGATGAGTAGTAAGGAAAAGAGAAGAATCAAGAATGACTAAGCTTCTGGATTTAGTAGCTGGGTGGGTGATTGCAAGTACTAGGAGAGGGAAGGATTGGGGTGAGAGAACAAGATTGTTCATTTATCATAAAAAGGTGGGTTGGTACGGGGAGCAAAGGGTATGTTAAATTTGAGATCCTTAGGAAATATCCTAGCGGTACTGTTAAATATATGAATCTATAGGTCAGAGGCTGGGATTTAGCTTGGTTGGTAGAGTGCCGCTCTGCAGTCTCTGAGGTCCCGAGTTTGATTCCCAGCACCACAAAAATGGGAGAAGGACGTGGCAACCCACTCCCAAGGCAATCCCAAAACAATCTGCCATTGAAAACCCTATGAGGGTCGTTATGAGTCAGACACAACTTGATGGCACCTCACAACATAGGTCAGAACCAAAACACAGATTCAGCAAAGTATTTAAACAATAGAACCAGTTGAGTCACTTGGGGAGATAGGTATGAGGAGACCCAGGTCAGGTAAAGGAGAAAGCTCTGACAAAGGAGACAAAGAAGGAATGTTTGAAACAAGAATGGTCAGCTACACGAAATTAATATATTGGTTACTTCTGGAAAGAAGAGTGCTAGGCAAATTGGGGACAGAGTGGAGCAAGAGGGTTTGTTTTTGTTTTTAGCACATGAAAACATTTACTTATTCTGAATTCTCTTAAGAAATAATCAGCTTTATCAAGTGCTGTTATCTGATCTAGATAAGGACACAATAAAGTTCAGTAAAGTTAAATTGGTTGATCCATGAACCATTTCTTCACTCATTGTTGAGTGTAGGTCCTTCCAGAAACTCCTGGTCTACAGGTTACAAAAGGCCTTTAACAAAGAGAATATCAAAGGTTCCCATGCCCTTCATATATATATATATATATATATATATATATATATATATATATATATATTTTTTTTTTTTTTTTTTTTTTTTTTTTTTTTTTTTTTTTTTTTTTTTTTTTTTTTTTTTTTTTTTTTTTTTTGCATTTTTTGAGACAGGGTCTCACTAAGTTACGTAGACTGCCTCTGGTCTTGACCTTGTGATCCTCCTGCCTCCACCTCCTGAGCCGCTGGGATTACAGGCATGCGCCACAGCGCCTGTCTCCCCTTCATAAATTTTTAAGATTTGTTTAAAGAACATTATAGTACAGTCATCTCTTAATATCCACAGGCATTAGTTTCAGGACCCCCCTCAGATACCAGAGTCCAGGGATACATAGAATCCATACACATCCTCCTGTATAGTTTAAATCATCTCTAGATTATTCATAGTACCTAATAAAATGTACATGTTAAGTAAATAGTTATGCTATACTTTTTAGAGAACAGTAAAACAAGAAAAAAGTCTGTTCAGTACACATGCAGGGTTTTGTTTTTTTTTTCTGTTTTGAATCAGCAATTGGTTAAATCTGTGGATGCAGAACTTTTGGATACATAGGGCTGATTGTGCTGTGCTGGCTTCTATAGGACAGAAGAATTTTCTTCAATCTTTATGTAATAGAAAGGTCTGGTTAAAGATATTCTGTTTTTTGTAATTTAATAAAACTTTGATAAAAGATTATATACAATTCAGACATAAATATATATGTATTACAAGCTGGACTTGATGACACACACCTGTAATCTCACCTATAATCCCAGCATTTGGATGGTTGAGGCAGAAGAATCAGGAGTTTGAGGCCAGCCTGAGCTGCATAGCAAGTTACAGGTTAGCCTGAGCTACATAGCAAGACCCTGTCTCAAAAAAGTCAAGGGCAACTCCAGGCGTGGTGGCGCACGCGAGCCTATGCCTGCAATCCCAGCAGCTCAGGAGGCGGAGGCAGGAGGATCACAAGTTTGAGACCAGAGGCAGTCCATGTAATTTAGCAAGACCCTGTCTCAAAAAGCAAAAAATGGGCTGGGGGTGCAGCTCAGTGGTCCAGCACTTGCAGAGCATGGAAGCATGAGGCCCTGGGTCCAACACCCAGTACTGCAAAAAAAAAGTCAAGGGCTGAGGATGTAACTCAGTGGTAGAGCGCTTGCCCAGCATGTGTAAGGCCCTAGGTGCCACTCCCAACACCACCATTAAAAAAAAAAAAAGTGTGTGTGTTACTGTAATTATTTATATTCTCAAATATTTTCATATCTTTGAACTTTATTATGTATTAAACTTTTATGGCTTTTCTTTGGTTCAAAAATGACAGTTTAATAAAATTGAAATCAATTTGTTGTATCTGCAAAACTCTAATTTTGAAAAATTTAAATATTTACATTTATCAGTAAACTTAATAATTATGGGTAAGGAAAATGTGCCAAGCAGACTCTTGCCTTAAAATCTTTGCACTTCTTTTTTCTTCTCCTACAGTGCTTTTCCCCATATTTTTCATACCTCTTCTCTGATACCAAATTCTCAGAAAAAGATTCTGTATCAACCCTGTTGAAGAATGCACACAAACACATACATGTATACACTTGCCAATTTTCTTTAATTATTACTTTAGCAATAATCATTATCTAACATGTTTGATTTTTTTCTCTTTCCCACTGTTTCTAGCATCTCCAACTTTGCCTGACATATAATATGCCCTGGGTAAAAAAATTTTTAAAGAACAAATGAAAAATTGATTTTAACTTCTGTATAATATTTCTTTATGTAAGAGAAACATAATTTAATTCTTGGTTCTCTTGACAGTGAACATTTGAGAGGTTTTCTAGCTTTTGCTATTGTGTATAAGACCCCTCCCTTTAAACTGTTCTGCCCTCAAAGCTCTGGCACTCTGGGCCTGTGATTGGAGAGGTAGCCTTGAGAATCTGCAGTGCCTTTGGGATTATTCTCACCCGTCTTGTCTTGATTGATTAATTGCTCCTGGCTTCCTTCTGGCCCTGGTTGTCTCTATATCAAATTTGCTTGTTCACATCCTTAGTTTTCTCTCCTAAATGTGCTTTTTTATTATTTACATGGCCAGGCTTAGAATTTCCCACATCTTTGCATTCTGCTTTCCTTTTGATTATAAACTCCATCTTCAAATCACTTTTGTGTTCTCATGCTTTACTAAAAGCAGTTAAGAACAGCACCCTGAATGCTTTTCTGCCTAGAGATTTCCCCTGTTAAATTTTCTAGTTCATTGCTTTTAAATCTGCCTTCCAGGTTGGGTGTCATGGCACACACCTATAATCTCAGCAACCCAGGAGATTTGAGGCATGAGGGAGCCTGCACAATTTAGCAAGAACCTGTCTCAAAATAAAAAATAGAAGAAGGGCTATGGGTATGGCTCAGTGTTAGAGCATTTGCGTAGCATGTGTGAGGCCCTTGGTTCAGTCCCCTAGTTCTGCAAATAAATAAGCAAACATGCAAATAAATAAATACATTAATTAATGAAAATGAATAAATGTGTTGTTGTTAGGTGCCATCAAGTTGGGTCCAACTCATAGCGACTCTATGTACAACATAATGAAACACTCTGACACTGCCAAGCCCGGCACTGTGTCAGTGCTTCCCAGCTAGGGTTTTCGATGGCTGATTGTTTCAGGATTGTTTTGGGAGTGGGCTGCCAGGTCCTTCTCCTGTTTTTCTGCAGTGCTGGGGCTTGAACCCAGGGCCTCAGAGCAGGCAGAGCAGTGCTCTACCAACTGAGCTCAACACTAGCTCCCAAAATGAATAAATAAATAAATTCTGCTTTTCATTAAAGTTCTAGGTTACAGACATAATTCATACATGTTCTTACCCGCTTTATAATAAGGATGAGCTTTCATGTTTCCCATGCCTTGTTCTTCATTTTCATCTGAGAACTCATCAGAATGGCCTTTACTGTCCTACTGTCCATGACCACTTAAGTAATTTCTAAGAAGATTGAGGCTTTCCCTACTTTTCTGTTTTGAGCCCTTACCAGAACCCTTCCTAATGCTCTGTTTACAGCTATCTAGGCCTTTTCCAGTGTTCCCTTCAAGACGGTTCCAGACTCTATTCATTACCCAGTTCCAAAGCCACATCTACATTTTTAGGTATGTCAGAGCAGCACCCTGCTCCTGGTAGAAATTTCTGTCCTAGGCCATTCTATGCCACTGTAACAATACTATAAGACTTGGTAATTTATAAAGAACAAAAATTAGCTGGGCATGGTGGCGCGTGCCTGTAATCCCAGCAATTTAGGAGGGGAGGCAGGAGGATTGCAAGTTCGAGACCAAAGGCAGTCTGTGTAATTTAGCGAGACCCTGTCTCAAAATAAAAAAAAATTTTTTTAAATAGAAAAAAAATGGGCTGAGGATACAGCTCAGTGGTACAACACTTGCAAAGCATGCAAGTGTGAGGCCCTGGGAAGTCCAAGATCAAGGGACTTGCATCTGGTTATGACCATTCCGGCTTCTAGGATGGTGCTTTGCTGCTTTGTCTATAGGCAAGGAATGCTGTGTTCTCCCATGGCAGAAGGCAGAGGGGCAAAAAGAGTGAATTCCTTCTGTCAAGCCCCTTTCTAAGGGGATCTAAACCTGTACCAAAAGGAGGAGCCCTTGTGGCCTAATCACCTCTTAAAGGTCACACTTGTTAGTACTATCATGTTGGTAATACCTGAATTTTGAAGGGGACACATTCAAACCATTCTTGTTGTTGTTAGGTGCCGTCGAGTCGGTATCCGACTCATAGCGACCCTCTGTACAACAGGGGAAACACTATTGTCAGTGCTTCTCTGCTGTTCATAGGGTTTTCAATGGCAGATTGATTTTTGGGAAGGGGTTGCCAGGTCCTTCTCCCAAGCCTACAGCTTCTGGTGTTCCCAGGCGGTCTGCCATCCAGGTACTAACCAGGCCTGACCCTGCTTAGCTTCCGAGATCTGACGGGATCAGATTCCACAGGGCTATGGCTGCAGGCATTCAAACCATAGCACTTATATAATTAGGCATAGAATTGTTAGTATGGAATATGTGCCAGTATTCAACTTTACAGGTTGTTTCCCAGACTTTATTATTGCCATGTTTCCCACTTTTTGCCAGGAAGGAATGCATATAAACAAAATTAAGCCAAGCATGGTGGCTAACACCTATAATCCCAGCAACTGGGGCGGGGGTGGGGGGAGGCAAGAGGATCACGAGTTCAAGACAAGAGGCAACTGGGTCATTTAAGAAACCCTGTCTCAAAATAAAAAATTAAAAAATGGGCTGAGAGTATAGCTCAGTGGTATAGCAGTTGCAAAGCATGCAAGCGTGAGGTCCTGGGTTCAACCCCCAAGTACAGCCAAAAAAAAAAAAAAAAAAAGTGGTGGATTGTAAAATCAACTGGTAGGCTGCAGAAAAGTCGCATGTTCTACCATTATATACATACCCCTTTGCAATATGATTTTACTTTGAGTGTCTGTTTTTCCACTTCTTGATTCTGTACTTAGCTTTGTGACTTGCTTTGGCTAATGGGACAGTGGCAAGTATGACACAGGCATGGGCTTGAAAAGCACATGTACATTGGGGCATGTCCCCTCTGGTTGCTCTTTGGAGCCCTGAGCCCACAGGTGAGAAAAAACAAAACAAAACAGGATAACCTACTGGATTATAAAATACCATGCAAAGCAGTCCCAGCTAGATGAGGATTGCCTAGCTCAAGAGTCCAGCTAGCCCCTATCGAAACTACCCAACCTAACTCCCAGAGCCATGGTAAAGATTAAATTATTTTTTAAATCACTAAGCTTTGAGGCTAAGATGTTACACATCAAAAGCTAATTGGTACAAATTGTATCTCATTGTGATCTTGATTTATATCTTTTGATTGTCAGTGAAGGCAAGTATAATTATTGGCCATACACATTTCCTTTTCTGTAAGACACCTCTCTGTGTCATTTGCCTATTTTAGTTTTACAGGATTGTCTTTTTCTTAACGTTGATTGTTTATATAATCTGCCCTTACTTGTCTTTTACGAATAATGTTTCTCTGGTTTGTCTTTTCACTCTGTTAAAATACTTGTAAGGGATTTAAATTTTAATTTCAATGTTTTTCGATTTATTATTCTGTTCATTCATGAATAGCTCTTATGTGTGTTGTAAGAAACCTTTTTCTATGCCAAGGCAGAAGGATATTTTACGTTTTCTTCTAAAAGTTTGCTTTTAAACTTTTGCATCTTGAATCCATATGGAACTGAGTTTTGTGTGTGGTTCAAAGTAGAGAATCCAAATATTCCTTTCTTACTTTGATAGCAATTTTTTTTGTATACTTTATCAAATGCTTTCTCTTTTACCCACTAATCTATGTTGCCATCTCTGTAATATAGAGTTCCACATACATAGGAATCTTTTTTACAGGCTCTTTTTTTATTCTCAGTTTGTCCATGTCTACAATGATATAATACTGCCTTCATTATTATTATAGCTTTATAACATATATGTGTGTGTATATGCACACACATACTCACATACAACTGTATAGTCTGAAAAGAAGTACTCTGCCAATACATGCATTGCAAATATTTTCTTTCATTGTATGGTCTAACTTTTTTGATTTGGTTTGTTTTTTTGAGATAGGGTCTTGCTGTATAGCTCAGGCTAACCTCACACTCGAGATCCTCCTGCTTCAGCCTCCCATGTGCTGGGAATACAGTTGTGTACCACCATGCCTGGCAACTTTGTGTTTTTTTGAACAATGTATATCAAAAGGCAAAAATTTTAATTTTGTCAAGGTCCAGTTAATCAGGGCTTTTTTTCTTTTATGTTATTGTTGTTAGGTGCCGTCAAGTTGTGTCCGACTCATAGTGACCCCTATCGGGTTTTCAATGGCTCATTGTTTCGGAATTGTCTCGGGAGTGTATTTCCACATCCTTCTCCCATATTTGTGGTGCTGGGAATTGAACTCGGGACCTCAGAGACTGCACAGCAGCCCTCTACCAACTGAGCTAAATCCCAGCCCTTTCTTTTATGGTTCATGCATTTTATATCCTAAGAAATTTTTTGTCTACTCCAAGATTACAAAGATTCTTTCCCAATTTTTCTGGAAGCTTTATAGTTTTATTTCCTACATTGAGGTCTATATCATTTTCAAATTAGCTATGCATATAATGAAAGATAAGGCCCAACATTCATTTTTAAAATAAGACTGTTCAGTTAGTACCTTTTGTTAAAAAGACTTTCACTATTGAATTACCTTATACTTTTGTTGAAATTAGTTGTTCCTGTATGAGCAGATCCATTTCTTTTTGTTTCTTTGTTTTTTGTTGGTGTTGTTGTTCTTGCATTGCTGATGATTCAGCCCTACACCTTGCACATGCTAGTTAAGTGCTCTACCACTAAGCTCCATCCCTAGCCCTTATGTAGGTCTATTTCTGTATTCTCTATTCTGTTACATTGATGTGTATCTATCTACCAAAACCACACTGTTATGATTACTATAACCTTATAGGCAAATCTTGAAATCAGTTAAGTGCAAATCCTCTGAATTTGTTCTTTATCCAGTTTTAGCTATTCTGAATTTTTGCATTTCCACATAAGTTTGAATTTAAATCAACTGGTTACACTTTGTTTAAAAAGTTAATCAGGGATATGAAGTGACATTCCCAAGGTTTCACAATCTCCCAAGTCTAATCTAGCACTCCTTTCACTATCTTAATTCTTCCCTCCCTCTGCACCCCCAATTAGCGTGTTGAACCCAGGGCTTTGCACATGCCAGGCAAACGCTTCACCACTTAGCTGCACCCCCATTGGTGGTGCTTGCCTCTAATCCCAGCACCTAAGAAGCTGAGGCAGGAAGATCACAAGTTTGAGGCCAGCCTGGCCTGCATAAGAAATTCCAGGCCATCTTGGACTATATAGTGAGACCTTATTTCAAAAATCAAAAAACAAAACAATAACAACAACAACAACAAAGGAATAACAGAAAAGAAAAACAGTCTCTGAAGTCTTCTAAATTGTGTCTTTTTTTTTAAATGGGATTTTTACTTAAATTTTCATGTAATTTAAAATTAGATCTAGAATCTGGAGCTGGGGATGCAGCTCAGTTGTAGAGCACCTGCTTAGCATGTTCAAGGCCCTGAGTTCAATCCCAGCGCACACACACACAAAAAACAGGTTTTATTTTTTATCTGGAGCAGGGGCTATTTTTTAATAATTAGAAGCCTATGATATGTTGAATATATTTTGCACTTCACAGAAGTAAGCTGTGGAACATTTTAGTCCAGAAACATTTACCCTCCTGACCTTCTAACCATTACTGGAAAACTATGTAGATTCTGAATGCTTTTAAATTATATCCTAATTTGAGGTTTTAATTTACCTAATTCTCTAACATTTTAGAACATTCAAAAAGATTCAAGGAATTTCTTTCATATATTATTAAATACTATTATCTGACTCAGATGCTTTGATTGTTAGGTGCCATCAGTCGGCTCCAAATCATAGCAACCTTCATAGGGTTTTCAAGGGCCGATTCTTTCAGGTTTGCTTCAGGAGTGGACTGCCACATCCTTCTCCCATTTTTCTGGTGCTAGGGATCAAACCTGGATTCTCAGAAAGTGTGGAGCAGCCCTCTACCAACTAAGCTAATCCCCAGCCCAGATCCTCTGATAGCCACTTTGATATTGTGCCTTAGTGAGGTCAAGATATATTACTCATTTAGCTTGTTTATTCAATTTCTCTCTTTTTGTTTGTTTGTAGGAGGGGCAAGGTTAAACCCAGGGCCTCCCACATACTTTCCAAGTTTATACCACTGAGCTGCATCCCAGTCCCCTTCTTATTTTTGAGTTGGGGTCTTGCTAAATTACATAGGCTGCCTCTTACCCTAAACTTGTGATCTTCCTGCCTCCGCTTCCCAAGTTGCTGGATTGTAGGCATGTGCCACCTCACTTGGCTGTTTATTCAATTTCTAATGGTAAATTGCAATTCCTTAATCTTAGTAGTTTTAGGGAAATTTACAGCTATGTTGGAGTAGCCTGTGACTGAATGTGCTCAATACTCTAAGAATGGACACTTCTGAAAGCAAGAAAGATAGTATTGAAAGATATAATATTTAGTCTTTGTGTGCCTTGAATGAAGAACAATGTATTTCATTAAGAAAGCTGACTTGATATTTTTGTGAGGAAGTAGAATTTAATTTTGCTATATGATTTTCTTGGGTTGGTTTGGTGCTGAAGATTAAACCTTGGGCCTTGCACATGCAAGGCAAGAGCTCTACCACTGAAATAAATCTCTAATGACAGATGATTTTCTAAAACAAAGGATGTTCATTTCATTTTGGAATAATTTTGCCAAGAAGATGAGAATCAATGGCTTTATTGCTTACTTTCTTTTCCTTTTAACTTGTTAATTTTTCTAACAACTGTTACATTACTCAAGAGAGTTGCTATTATCAAGTCATCTTTAAAATATTTTTTGTTTTGCTTTGGGGAGTACTAAGTAATTTAGTTTTATATTGTTTTTGCATTACAAGTGGGGCTAATGTTTAAAATGAATTGCGTATTATAGTCTTAGTACTGAATGTGTAACCTACAAAGGACCTTTGTAAGTTGATTTTAGCAGTGTTTTCTAAGCATTTCTCCCAGAAACAAAAAACCTCTCATATTTTAATATCAACCTTTTATTTTGAACACTTGGCTCCATTTAATATCTATTTTTCCAGCTTTTTAAAGTTTTTCCTCCTCCCAGACACATGATGCACCCCTACAATGCCAGCTACTTGAAAGGCTGAGGCAGGACGATCATGAGTTCAAGGCCAGAGGTAGTCTATGTAACTTAGCAAGACCCTGTCTCAAAAAAATGTAAAAAGGAACTTGGGGATACAGCTCAGTGGTAGAGTACTTGCCCAACATTTGTGAGGCCCTGAGTTCAAACCCCCAGTACTAAAAAAAATAGCATTCTCATATATAAATAAGTGCTTACAATGAAAGTTATTATTTGATGTTTGAATTATGCTCATATCCTATTTGTCTTCTCACCTCATCCACAAAGTACATTATTAAAATAAGGTAAAGTTTATTTTAACAACCTCATTCTTACAAACAAAACTAACTCATATATATCTACCCTTGTTGTAAAGTAGGCTCCACTGAATGTCAAGAATATATGTTATGTGGGATACAATGGTGCAGGCCTATAATCCCAGCAACTTGGGAGACAGGGCAGCAGGATCACAAGTTTGAGGCCTAAGGCAGCCTGCATAATTTAGCAAGACCTTGACTCAAGATAAAAAATAAATAATGGGCTTGGGAGTACATCCCAGTGGTAGATCACATGCAATATATGAACAAGACCCTGATTTCAAACCCCCAGTAGTGAGAGGGGTGGGGGGAAGTATATATTAGATTCCTGTTTGAGGACATTTCAGTCTTTTAAACAGAGTGTATGAATTGGAATTTGGATTTTAATCCCACATCCAAGAATCTAACATTATTTCATGACACATTTCCAAAACTGATGCTACTTTATGGAATTTTGAAAAGTGACCTTCCTTAAAAATGATTATTTCATCTTATCCTAGCTATGTAGAGTAGAGCCCTTTTATCCCATAATAATTTTTAACAGATTGTCCTTTTAGTATGTGTCAAAATGTTTATATTATTGAAAAATAATTCATTTTCATTATCCAGCCTAACAAACTAAAAGTTTTCTGATTCTATGGATGTTTCTATTATGTAAGCTATGAAAATCAGTTATGTAGGTTCTCGTGTAGTATAGAAATATAGGAAACAAGTGCCTGTGAGTGAATATTCAAAGTAGTGTGCCTGTGATTTATTTTGGAAAATTGTGACTTTCATGGAAAGGGCATGGAGAAACTAATATAAATTGTGTGGTATGTACCAAGCACTATGCAGGGCACTTAAATATAATTTCTATTGAAGTAGAGAAGCTAAATTAGTGACAGTCTTTCAAAGCAAAACAAAAACACGTAAGGATGACATGAAAATTGAGGTGGGGATACTGTACAAATACGCTCAAATGTAAAGGCTTAAATTACTTCCCCAGGGAGATACAATTACTAAATGATGGTGGTAGGTTTTTTTTAGCTATAAAGGAAGATTGAAGGTTCAAGGCCAGAGGGAACCTGTGCAACTTAATGAGACCTTGTCTCAAAATAAAACATAGAAAAGAAGGTTCAAGTGCAGTTTAGTGGTGAAGCATAAGGCCCTGGGTTGAACCTCTCAGTACAAAAAAAAAAAAAAAAAAATGAAACTACTTTGAGCTGGGAGGGAGAGCAGATTTAGAATAGGGTTGATGAGCTCTGTCCTAGGTTGTGAAATACATAGTTCAAATGTGTCTTGTCCTTATGTGGCCTCAAATCTGTCAGGACGTATTGGCAGCTTTCAGATGCCAAGTTTTTCTGTCTCTTTATGATGGATGAAGATGATAATGAGTGAGATTAACAGAGTATATAGGATTAAGTAGTCACTGTTGCAATTTGAAAACACAAGTAGCAAAGTACATGGGATCTTTCCTGGATAAACGACAGGCTAGCTATGCAGTTAAGGCCTCTCAGGGCATCTAGTATTTGGTGTGATGTCACATTTCAGGGTCTGATCCTCAGCTTTGTAGTTTAGAACTTTGAATTAGCAAACATACAGCTGAACAGACTGTAAGAATTAGAATTATTCTAATCAGATTGACAAACCACAGTACCATTTTGCTAATACTGCATAGAGAAACATTCTGTATTTTGATCTTGTCCCTTTCAAAATTCTTAGAAAAATAATCTTAAATTTAGTTTTGGAGGAGAGTGTATCTTGCCAACATGTCAGCATATGCCATAGTATTATTAAAACCACCTGGTATCTAGGTACTGCCTCTAGTTTTATCATTAACTCTGTGACATTATCCAACTCACTTTACTTCTGAGTATCTACTAAATATAGGGATAGACTTGAATATTCTGTAAGGTCCTTTCTATGATCCTGGTTATTTTTACAGAATACTCATAAGGCAATGTCATGTGAAACATCATTCTGCTTTTGAAAGAAAGAATTATGAGCATACAGAGGGTATTTAAGGCTATGTGTCTAGATAACATTTTAGAGAGAGTGTGTAAAAGAGAACACAAAAGAATCTAGGACCAGGCTTTGAAGAACTCTAGGAATTATAACAGAAAGAGCTGTCAAAGGAGCAGCCAGAAAAATAAGAAAAACAGGAGACTATTTCAGGGAGAGAGTGATTTCTTATGCTTAGTGAAGGTCAAAGGCTCAGTTATATGTGTCCTTTGGATTTGGTATCATGAAGATCATTAGCAATCTTGACAGAAGATATTTCTTTCTACTTGTCTCAACTTGTCACAGTCAAGTTGAAGTGGACTGGGTAGAGATTTGGTGATAAAGAAGTAGAGACTATATGTAAGAAATACTTTTGAGAAGTGTATCTGTGAAGAGAGCTGTGATTTACCTCAGTGGGTAGAGCACTGCTCCGCATTCTCAGAGGACCCAGGTTCAATCCCCAGCACTGCACAAATGGGAGAAGGATGTGGCAATCCACTCCCAAAGCAATCCCAAAACCAATCAGCCACTGAAAACCTCATGAGGGTCACTATGACCCTCTATGACCCACTATGAGTAAACCCGACTCGACAGCACCTAACAACAACAATTTATGAAGAATTGAAATGGGCAAATAATGCTTATTTGCTGGTAAGAGTAAAAGAGGAAAGACTGTATCGCCACAATGGCTTTGGAGGTAGAGGACACTGCCTTGGTGGTAAGTAGAAGATTGCTAACATGGGTGAAGGTGCAAATATTTTAGTAGATTTAGTAGCAGGAAAATTGAGAGATTCTCCCTCTGATTTTGTTTAAAAAATAAAGTTAATGGCTGAGATTAAGAAAGGGGTAAATGGGGTAAGATGTTTGAGGAGAGAGAACAAAGAATGAAAATAGTGAGAAAAAGTTTATTAGTACAAAGAGCATCAATTTAAAGTTTGAGATTTGGCATCTCAAATAATAATTGGCACCTAATGGTCACTTGATAAATATTTATTAAATTAGTAAATGAATTTAAAGTAGATGTACAGTTGTGTGAATTTTTTCCCCTGCTATATTCAGCTGTTCAGACAGATCTTAAGAATGCAGGTAGTTCCAGGGCCCTAGCAGTTTTGCAGTTTTTGCAGTATGTGTGATTGGAAAAG
Organism: Pedetes capensis; assembly: GCA_007922755.1. Lineage (NCBI taxonomy): Eukaryota > Metazoa > Chordata > Mammalia > Rodentia > Pedetidae > Pedetes > Pedetes capensis. The sequence continues at coordinate 14,776 of VMDO01020351.1, read as the reverse complement.
AGGAGGCAACGGAATTAAGTTTTTAAAGGAATTTATTTACTTACTTATTTATTTATTTATTTATTTTGCCAAACTAGGGGTTGAACCCAGGGCCTCGCACTTGCATGTTTTGCAAGTGCTGTACCACTGAGGGGCAACCCCAGCCCATTTTTTTTTTACTTTTTTTGAGACAGGGTCTCGCTACATTATGTAGACTGCTTCTGGTCTTGAACTTGCAATCCTCTGGCCTCTGCCTCCCAAGTCTTTGGGATTACAGGTGTGCACCACCACACCCAGCTAGGAATTAATATTTAAAAGTAGGGAATAAAGTAAGATCTTTTAGAAAATGGTTAAAATGTAAAAAAAATAAAATAAAAAAGGTGCTTTTATAAACTTAACTGTTTAAATCCCCAGTGATTCTTTTATTTTGGTTGTTTGGTCCTTATGATGGTGGTGGTGGTGGTGGTGGTGGTGGTGGTGGTGGTGGTGGTGGTTAGGTGCTATTGAGTCCAGTGACCCTATGTACAACAGAACAGAATACTCCCTAAGACTGTGCCATGTCCAGCACTATGTCAGTGCTTCTCTGCTATTCATAGGGTTTTCTTTTCTTTTCTTCTCTTTTTTTTTCTTTTCTTTTCTTTCTATTTTAAAAAAAATTTTTTTACCTTTATTGATAAGTATTGGTGGGGTACAAAGTAATACAGCATTTGCTTTTTCCATTGTGTGCAATTATTACATCACTTTTGGTTATACTTTCATCAACTTACAAAGTTTATGGGACCTTTTCATATGCATTTATGGACTATATAGGGTTTTCAATGACTGAATTGTTTCAGGAATGGGTTGCCAGGTCCTTCTCCCATTTTTGCTGGGGATCAAACCTAGGGCCTCAGAGAGCACAGAGCAGCACTCTACCAACTGAGCTAACCCCAGGCATAGGATGGTTCTGTCAATCCTAAATAGTCAAAGTTCAAAAAGATTTTGATACTTTTATAAGCTTAACTGTTCAGAATCCCAGTGATTCTTCCTTTTGCTTTATATTATAGTTCCTTCTTTAGAGAATAGAAAATACTATTGAAAATTTGTTTTTAAAGCTGTGAATTAATTTTGTTTGTGAAGTATTCTGATTAAATGAAAATTACTTAGTTCCCTAAGATGTTTGTTATAAAACAAAATTCCAAATATTATTTTATGTTTTCTAGAGAGAATTTTTGAGAAGGAAATGTCACTAGGCTGATCACTTTTAGCACATTGTGTAAGAACACATTTGCTCACATAAGAATTCCTGTTGCAATATCTTTAAAAAAAAAAAAAAGCCTTTAAATAATTGCATAATACCATTGTTATAGATTCAACCTCAAGTGGACCCAAATTGTTTTGACTGGAATTCTTATATCTAGAAGATGACACTATTGTTGTTGTTGTTGTTGTTGTTAGGTGCCCTCGAGTTGGTATCCGACTCATAGCAACCCTCATAGGGTTTTCAGTGGCTGACCGTTTTAGGATTGCCTTGGGAGTGGATTGCCAGGTCTTTCTCCCATTTTTGCAGTCCTGGGAATTGAACTTGGGACCTCAGAGACTGCAGCACAGTGCTCTACCAACTGAGCTAAATCCCAGCCCTGATGACACTATAGAAAAAGAGTAAATAAAGGGAAATGCGTTCACTCATCAAACTGTTTTTACAGGGAGTGAGGATAGAAAGTTTACTTCATAACCAAGCCTTTTTGTGCCCTGTCCTTCTTTTCACCACAATTTAACTGAATTTTACTTATTGTGAAGTCGGTGAGTTGTCTACAGGGTTTGACTGAATAAGAACCCACACAATTTTAAGTATTTACAGAATTTGAGTATAATTTCAAGTTAAATGACAGGAAGGTTGAAAATCTTGAATTCCTTTTTATGGTTCTATTTCAAGCATCTTCAGTTGATTTTATTAATAAAGTTCAGATTTTTGGGATAGGTTTCCATTTTGTAAACCTGTGATGCTCTGGTTTTATATGTTTTTACAAATTGGCTTTTTCTATTATTGTAATTGTTTGGGCTAGATTGTCTTCTGACAATATCCTCACAGAAGTTTAACTTAAATTTGTAGAATCACTTTCAGCTTCTGTGAACACTTCTGAATGTATTGTCCTCTGAGCTCCCATAATACTTTCTTCCTCCTCATCATCATTATAACTAATTATATTGAATTTATATTGAAAGATGAGACAGTATATTAGTGTTTTGCATACATTATCTTCTTTAATATTCATTATAACCCTTTGATATGTGCCACGTTATCCCTGTTTTACAAATTAAAAAAACTGATGTTTGGAAAGATTTGAAAACTTGTTCAAGTTCATAGAATAATTACTTGTGAAGCCTAAATTTAAACCTTGTTGTTGTTGGGTGCTATGGAATCAGATCCAACTCATAGTGACTCTGTGTACAACAGAATGAGACATTCCTCAACACTGTGCCATGCATAGGATCTCTTTTTAGGCTTGAGTCCATTTTCGTATCCACTATGTTCATTTTGAATCTTGCCACATCAGCAAAAGGAGGTCCCAAGGCTTTTACTCCATTCCTGTCATTAAGGTCAACTCTACTTGGAGGAGGCAACTCTTCCCCAGTTGTTGCTTGAAAACTTTCCAGCCTGAGGGGCTCATTTCCCCCCACTATATTTGACAGTGCTTCTCTGCTATTCGTAGGGTTTTAATGGCTAATTGTTTCAAGGGTGTCTGCCAGGTCCTTCTCCCTAGTCCCGCTTAGACTGGGAGCTCAGTTTAAACCTCTCTACCATGGGTGGCCCTGTTGGTATCTAAAATACTGATGCCATAGCTTTCAGCATTTCAGCAACTTGCAAGGCCCCACAGCACACAAGCTGACAGACACATGGGGGAGATTTCAACCTAGTTCTCTTAAACTCTGAAATCTGTTTTTCCCCCACTGATTTACACATTATATTTCCATCTAATCTACAACAACAGTTTCATTCTCTTCAATTACAATCGTTCTAATGTTCTCTTTTGACTTTCTTACCAAACTTTGACTTTTTTAAGGACAAAGCCCTTATGTTATTCATATTTCTAACCACCCCAGTGCCTGTTAGAGACCCTAGTAGAATGAACAACAATGGCATCTGGTTTAGGTAGTTTCCAAGTTTATTGCTTCCTATACCTCCTACCCTTTGTTGGCTTTTATAGTTGCACACACATGTGTGGGTTCAGTCCCCCAACGCTGAAGGAAAAAGAAAGAAATGGTTTATAACTATAGTCTTTTATATTGCATTAGAGTTTTTATATGAGTTATTCAAATCTTGGTTATAAAAGTAAAAAAAAAGTATAAATAGCATGTGGGATATTATTGTCATTGTTCTTGTTATATTCATTTTTATTTGCATCTTCAAAACAAAAGAATATAACATATTGCTGGATTTTATTTTACTATGTTAGCTCCTCAGAAGTTACTGATCTATGACATGGCAGAGAATGGAAAAAGTTGTGACCAGAGACGTGTAGCAATGAAGAAGGAACAACATAATGGGAATTTCACAGGTAAAGTATACATGATGACAATAATCACAAACTTAACTGGGCACTTACTAAGTGTCAAACTCTTCTGAGAATTTTATATGTATTAACTCAATCCTTCTAGCAACCCTGAAAAGTAACTACTTTCCACAAGAGAACACTGAAGCGCAGAAATGTTAACTACTTGCCTAAGATTGGTAGATGGCAGAGCCAGGATTTGGAACCAAGTAGTTTGCCTCCACATTTTGAGACCTACACTACTTTGATCTACACTATGAGCCTAAGTTTATATAATGCCCTCCATAGAAGGTAGACCAATTTATGCAGGTGGACCAGTAATATTCAAGAACAGAAGTTTGTGTTTTGACAGTAAATAATTGCAAAAATAATGTTAAGAGAGCTGGGCACGGTGGCGCACACCTGTAATACCATTAGCTCAGGAGGCAGAGGCAGGAGGATTGCAAGTTCGAAACCAGATGCAGTCTGCGTAATTTATCAAGACCCTGTCTCAAAAAAGTTAAAAAATGGGCTAGAGGCGGCAGCTCAGTGGTCCAGCACTTGCAAAGCATGCAAGCACAAGGCCCTGGGTTCAACCTCCAGTACTGCCAAAAAAAAAAATAATGATGATGTTAAGATTGGAGCAGAAGCACCAAGCCCAGACTTGGCACTCACCAAAATGTGTACTTCTAGTCCAAATTCCACTTCTGGAATTTCAGTACCATTTGTTTAGGAGACCCTCTACACAAGATTTTTGTATCTGTCAGGTCAAAGAATTGGCAGAAGGCAGGTTTGTTTGGGGGTATTTTTTGGTGTGTTTTTTTGTTTGGTTGGGTTTTGGGTTTTTTGTTTATTTGTTTTTTGGTGGCACTGGTGGTGGTGTTTTCTTGCCTCAGTTGTTCTCTGAGTAACACTGATTTAAAAGTGACAAGAATGGGCCTGGGACATAGGTCAGTGGTAGGGCGCATACGTAGCATGCACAAGGACCTGGGTTGAATCCCCAGCACCAAAAAAAGTGGCAACTATGATAATTCATTTCCTTACTAAGCCAGTAGGTGTTGTTCTAGACTAGTGGTTTCTTAAGACTCTAGGACTTGCTATTAATGATTACCTGGGACAAGGTAAAACGCTTTTCAACCAGTATATGTATTTTTTTTAATTGTATTTATTTATGGGGTATAGAATGATAGATAATTCAGTTCATATATACAGTGTGCAATTATTAAAACTGGGTCATAAGCATTTTCATCTCTTTAAACAATATACAAAAACTTTTTGATTAGCATGTATCAATAATTATAGACATTTGTGAAGTATACTATGATTTTTTTAACCATGTACTGTATAGTGGGATTTGTTATGGGATTTTCACAGTTACATCCTGTATTTTACACCTGTTCATTTCTAAGCACTCATGATTGTACCATTCCTAAGATGATTGAAAAGAATACCCTGCAAGGTTGCCACTAATTAAAATGGAAGAGGTAGGCAGATTGCCTGACAAATGAAATGTCATTGAGGAACCTACCACCGTCCTTGATTTTCTGTTATAGATTTCAGACACACTTGTGGTAGGCTACCTATCTTAATTAGAATTGTGTTGCACAGAGGGTGATTTCACCTTACTATTTAAACTGCATAACACAGATATAAATCACCTTGTTTCTTTTGCAGCTTTATATGCAGTCTTTCAGATGTAGGATGAGAAAGTGGATGAATTTTATGTGATTTTAAAAAGGAAGCATAAAAGTTAGAAATTCTGTTTTAACTTTCATTCTGTTGTTTTTCAGACTCCTCATCAGTGAATGAAAAGAAGAGGAGGGATCGGGAAGAAAGACAGAATATTGTCCTTTGGAGACAGCCACTCATTACCTTGCAGTATTTTTCTCTGGAAACCCTTGTAATCTTGAAGGAATGGACCTCAAAGTAAAAAATCTTCTATTACTTTTTATGTAAACCTTATTTTCTAATTTTAGAAATTCTCCACCAACTTCTACTCCCTGTCATCTGCTCCATCAAAGTGGATTAATTAAATCTAGAATGTTATCATAGGAATATATTTATTCTCCTTCCTAGAGTTTAGAAAGAAAAAGATTAGAGGGAAAAATAAATAGGTAAAAAATAAAATGAAGTGATAGATCAGGGAATTTAGTTTGGAGAAAAATGGATGAGGAAACATACTCTTATTTTCTGAGTAGATTATTATAGTTGGCCACTGTCACATGTATCCCAAGGGAGAACACTGAGACTATGATGGTTGTTTTTCTCCTGTTTTTAGCTTCAAAACAAGTCAGGCTTGTGTGCATTAGATATACCAAGTGTGTAGCAGGACAAGGTTCAAGATACGTGGTACTTTTACTGATAGTTAGAATCATTAAGAAAAGGACTGCCATGAAAGTGTGTTCTGTCTTTAAATTTAGAACATCTAAGCACTGTTTCAAATATCATAGAAAACAAGTTGAACATCTTATCATTTTCTTGCCCTGTCACATTATCTATACTATTATCTTACAGTTTTCTTATAAAGTTAATAAAATATTTTGTAACATTTTTTAGCTCATTTGATCCCTGTAGCAACTCCATGAAGAAAGTAAACCAAGCATGTGATTATTAAGATTTAAAAGCAAAAAGTTGGGCATGGTGGCACATGCCTATAATCCCAGCTACTCAGGAGGCTGAGCCAGGAGGATCACAGTTTCAAGGCCAGAGGCAGCCAGCACAACTTAGCAAGACCCTATCTCAAAAAATAAAAAATAATAAAGGGGCTGGAGGTACAGCTTAGTGGTAGACCACTTATCTAGCATATATGAGCATATAGCATTAAAAATAAAATATAGCATTAAAAATAAGAGTAAAAATCAAAATTGATTGGTTAAGTGTATTGCTGAAAGTACACCACTAAGGGTCTCTGACCCAGGTCCTCTGACTTGAAAGTCAATTATCTTTCTATTATACTATACTGCCTCTCCAAATTAGAAGTCAGGTTGTAAATAAGATCAGGCTTTAGGTAAAAGAAAGGTTACAATGGGGATTATGATAAGTTAAGTTCTATGCCCATGTATCTTCCCTTGAATCCTTTCTGCATTCTCAAGGCTGCTTTCAGCAAAGTGTTTTGAGAATGATGAGTACTGAAAGTGAGATGAATGTGAGGTTTTATTTTCATTTTTTAATTTGTTTTTAAGATTATGGCATCGTCAAAGCATTGTGGTATCTTTTTTACTGCTGCTTGCTGTGCTTATAGCTACGTATTATGTTGAAGGAGCACATCAACAGGTAAGAGACTTAGCAATTCCATTTCTAGTTTTGCATATTCTGTAATGCCAGAACATTTCAAAAAGGGACTAATGTAGATTTCATAGAATTTCCATCCTAAACATTTTAAGACTTGGTTTTATAGTTTTAATTTATCTGATAAATGATATCTTACTGTCTTACTTTTAAGGCCATATAGTAAAAATATTTTTGTACTGTTTCATTGTCATCATATTTGGTATCTGTAATTCCTTTTTGTCTTCAGAGATATAAATGTCACTTTTCTTGACTGTTCGGTCAAAACAGCTTGAATTCTTTGCCAAAGTTTTTGTATTTTCTTTCTTTTTTTTTTCCTTTGTGGCGGTGCTGGTTAGTTGCCATCAAGTCAGGGCCAAGCCATAGTGACCCTATGTACAACAGAACAAAAACTACCTGACACTGTCTCATTCCCAGCACTATGTCAGTCTGTTATTCCTAGGGTTTTCAATGGCTGATTGTTCCAGGAGAGGGCTGCTGGGTCCTTCTCTCTTCTTTGTGGTACTTGGGGGATAAACCAAAGGATTTGCAAGTGCTCTAGCACTGGGGTGCACCCCCAGTCTATTTTTTAATTTTTACTTTTGAGTCAGGGTCTCAATAAATTACATAGGCTACCTCTGACCTTGAACTCACCATTCTCCTACTCTCAGTCTCCTGAGTAGCTGGGGTTCAAGGTGTGCACCACTGTGCCCAACAAGTTTTTGTATTTTCTATAATATACTTTTATGATCCAAACAGATAGGCCTCCTCTTAGGTTAACAGTTGGTTTTATTTGTAGAAAAGACAAGTTCATTTGTCTGTAGTGTTCAAGTGTATTAATGATAGGAAAACAGGACATTTTTGTTAACACCTGCCATGAAAATAGCAAAAGATTATTTTAGTTGGAAATGCTTCTAAAATTATGATATCATTTCACATTTTAAGGCAGTTCAATTCTAATCTCAGAGAAGTTTTTATAGTTTTAAATACATTTCTTGTTTCTTTATATTTAGTTAGTTGGTTTTATTGTTTGGTTGGTTTTTTACCTGGGGGAAGTTTTTATTTGTGGTGCTAGGGATCAAACCCAGGGCCTCACACATGCTAGCCAAGTGCCCTACTACTGAGCAACATCTCCATCCCCTTTAGTGCTTTTCTTTTAAATAATCTTTATATGCTGTTGAGAATTTGCAGTGAAGCCTGGTGTGCTGGCTCATGCCTGTAATCTTGGCACTCAGGTTGGGGAGGCAAGAGGATCAGGAGTTTGAGGCCAGCCTGCACTGCATAGTAAGTTCCAGGGCAGTCTGAGCTATATAGTAAGACCCTGTCTCAAATCAAAACAAAACAGTTTTTTTTAACGCAGTGAATTGGCTTGCTTACTTTACTTACTAAAGCAGTTTCTCCAGAAATAAATGTAATTGTTTCAATAAATCTGTCTCTCACTGGACTTCATTGTGCTCTTTTTGAAAAGCAAGTTGGTCTTAAACATACAAAAATTATTTTATTCTCAATTTTTACTTGGACAATCAAGAATGTATTTTATTTACAAATACTATGTAATTGCCGCTTTCTTAGGACTTTGTATTCTATTTTCTTAAAGTTTTATAAGTTTTAAGTAGCTTTAAATTTTTTATTCTTAAAATTTCCTTATCAATGATTTGTTTTTATCCTGGATCAGCTTTATTTCAATTAGGTGAATTTTTTGCCATCTCTGCTACCACATAATAAAGAAACTAGCCTGCATCTTCCAGGAGTATTAAGTCTTAACATTTTCTTCCTAATTGAAACTTACATTAGTGAGTTTGTTTTATTTTGGTGGAAGTTTATGCATACCACATTTCTGTACAGAGAATTCCAATGTTTTTTTTAAACTTCATTCCTTTTTTTTTTTCAGTATGTGCAACGTATAGAGAAACAATTTCTTTTGTATGCCTACTGGATAGGCCTGGGAATTTTGTCCTCTGTTGGGCTTGGAACAGGGCTCCACACCTTTCTGCTTTACCTGGTAAGAATAATTTTCTTTTAATGAGCAAAATGAAAGAGATATTCTGTCTTTTTATTGGAGCTTTTACTTCAGATGTTAAAATTCTAAGGTTTGTATTTAATTACGTTTTTGTTTTGTGAGGATTCTGATGCTCAGATCAGTACTTTATGTTTGATTTAGAATTTTGCTTTGAGTTTCCTTTTGAGATGAGGATTTAAAAAGAGAAAAGAAAAAAAATGTTAAGCAAATAAGATTGTTTAGCTAAATTAAGTCAGCTAGAAAATTTCCTCCTAGATTTTGAAATAATAATTCTCTTGCTTATACAATAGATATTTTAGTAGTTGAAGATAATTTCAATGCCCAAAATTCCATGTAAGGTTTGGAAAGAATTTGGACAGTTTTACTTTGTTAATCAGCAACAGACGCATGCGGCTGTAGCACTGTGGCATCCATCCAGTCAGATCTCTGAAGCTAAGCAGGGTCAGGCCTGGTTAGTACTTGGATGGGCCGCCTGGGATCACCAGAAACTGTAGGCTTGGGCAAAGGACCCGTCATCCCAGTCCCAAAAATCAGTCTGCCATTGAAAACCCTATGAATATCAGAGAAGCACTGACAATAGTTTTCACCTGTAGTACATAGGGTCACTATGAGTCGGACACAGACTCGACGACACCTAACAATAATCAGCAACAGAAATGTCTTCCTTCACCATGTATAGTCTTCACACACCATGTGTATATTGGATAGTCATTTTGATATTTTTATTGAATGTAATTGATGAAGTATTACATATGTAGCACTAAATGCTTTTTTAAAACCCTTTGAACCAAAGTATAAAAAGTGCCTCTTGTGTATAGCTGGGTGTGGTGGCACCCACCTGTAATCCCAGAATTTAGGATGCTGAGGCAGGAGGATTGACTTAAGTTCAAGGCCAGCATGGCCTATGTAGCAAGTTCTAGGCCAGGCTGGGCTATATAGTAGAACCCTGTCCCAGACATGTAAGCAGACATACAAACAAAACACCAAAAACAAAACAAAACAAAAGAAAATGTCCATTGTGTAAAATAATCCTTTAATTGGAATAAGAGAGAATAAAGGTAAGTTTTCTTTATGCACAGGTATACTGAAATAATGTCAAAGGTAGGACTAGAGACAGGCAAGCAAGGCACTCAGGACACAATTTAAGTAGGCACTCTCAGGATCATGCAAGTACAAGGGTGATGAGTGAGTGTCTCATTGAGTTTTGTGCCTTAGATGCCTTACTCGTTTTGCTCTGTTCTTGTTCCTGAATTATTCTGTATGTGAAAAGAGTTTGATCTTCATTGGGCTAAAACATGCTAAAGGGTGTCACGGCAATGCTAATTGCTGGATATAACACATACGTTTATGGAGTCTAAAATTTAGAATTTTAAGCCCGGCACAGAGGCATGTGCTTGTAATCCCAGCTACTCAGGAAGCTGTGACGAGAAAATTTCAAGCTGGAGGCCAGCCTGGGCAACATAGCGGGATCCTGACTCCAAAAACAAACAAACAAACAACAAAAACCTTGAAATTTTAGAATTGTGTTCATGCTTGCTTACTGATTTTAGCTAAAATAAGACCTAAATCCTAGAGAAGTAATATGTATCACTGTTTCTCTAACAACTGCTATACTAGTAGCAGAGCACTACCATCACAAGTATCAGTTAAGGAAGAAGGCAAAAGAAGAAATGGAAGATTACAGGATCCCTTTCTGTTCTTGTCTAGAACTATCCTCTGATATTTTTTGGGAAATCCAGGTTAAAGAACTCATTGTAGTAGTTGATTAACTTAGAAACGTCTAGAAAGCAGCCCATATACCAGATTCTGCTGAACCTTAAAGGGATTAAAATGGGCCCCTTTTAAATTGCGTAAGAATTTAGAATAAAGAAATTTGAAAAAAAGAAATTTCATGCTTCTTGTTTCTTTTCATACACTTTAGAAACATTAATAAAATTACATTTATAAAATGTCTTTTATGAAAGCATTATTATTCCAGTTCCATTGAGCAAGGTATCCAGTAAAAGATTTGGAAATTTACAAATAAGAGTTTATTACAAAATTGATATAGGAAAAAAATAGTTTTTGTTTCCTTAAATTAGCAATTATTTCCATCATTGATCTGCATGCCAGTTTAATGGAATGTGGTTAGCCTTTTCACAACTTTAGAGGGAATGTTTCTCTCCCTCTCTCCCTCCCCACCCCACCCCCCCCCTTTTTTTTTTTTTTTTACCTAGGGCTGAACCTAAGGCCTCATGAATGCTTTGGAGCGCTCTGCCAGTGAGCTACACCACCAGGCCATTTTTTAGTTTTTATTTTGAGATAGGTTCTGGCTAAATTCCCCCAACTTCTGAGTCACTGGTATTACATGCATGCACCACTGTGCCTGGCAAAAAGAATTTTTCAAGAACTATTGGAAGGAAGGTATTTCTGTCTTTAATTACACTCAGTACTGTATCTATTATACTAATTAGCAAGTATGAAGAGATAATGAAAGAACTTCTAAAACTATATTGCATTATGCATAAAAGCTTTTATATAAAGTTTTCTATATATGCTTATACATTATTATATTTTAAAGTTACTTATAAAAGCTTTGTGGTACTATCATTGCTGATGATAAACTGAAGTCCAAAATGAATCAAGTTACTTTTATCATTATTAGGTAAATTTGAATTTTTTTGTTCTTTTGTGAGTAGCATGTTCATGTGCATGCACCGGTGCATTTGTGTCTAGCATTTAGGATTCTTTCAAATGCCATGAAATTAAGTACATGTAAATTACCAAATCTGCATTTTTAATATATAATTCTGCTTATCGCGTGGGAGTAGATTGATACATTATTAATTGAACCCATAGTTTACATTAGGATTGTATTATACAGTTTTATAAGTTTTGACAAATGTGTGATGTTATACATGTACCATAATAATGCATAATAATGTCATATAGAATAGTTTCACTGTCCTAAAAATGCTCTGTATTCTACCTATGTATTCCTACTCTCCTTTACTCTCCCACCCTACCTCCAAACTCCTAGCAATATGCACATAAAGCTTTTCAGTGTCTTTTCATGGCTCAATACCTCATTTCTTTTTCATCACTAAATAATATTACATTTTATGAATGTACCACCACAGTTGTTTATCCATTCACTTACTGAAATACACCTTGTTTGCTTCCAAGTTTTGGCAATTATGAATAAAGATATAAACATTTGTGTGCAGGTTTTTGTTTGAAGCTTATTTTCAACTCGTTTGGGTAAGTGATTGTTGATTTATGTATATTAAGTGCTGATATATGGGGAAGAAATTGCCTTTCTTGTGTTAACCTTATATCCTGGAACCTTGCTATAATTGCGTAATAGTTCCAAGACTTTTTTGACAGTTGTTTAGAGTTTTCTACAGAGACAATCATGTCCTCCACAAACAGTTTTATTTCTTTCTTCCCAAACTGTGTACTTTTTATTTCCTTTACTTTAGCTAGATTCCCAGTATGATATTGTATAGGAATTATGAGCGAGACATCCTGCCTTATTCTCAATCTTAATAGAAAGCGTCCACTTTCTCACCCTTAAGTATGATGTTGCTTGCTGAAAGTGAAGAAGATTTGAAACATTTGCTGATGAAGATCAAAGAACATAGCCGTCAGTATGGATTGCACCTCAATATCAACAAAACAAAAATCCTTACAACTGAATCAGTATACAACTTCACGATAAATGGAGAAAAGATTGAGGTTGTCCACAATTTTGCTTTACTTGGTTCTACAACCAACACCCATGGAAGCAGCAGTCAAGAAATCCAAAGACACATTGCATTGAGAAAAGCTGTGACAAAAGATCTCTTTATAATATTGGAAAGTAAAGATTTCACATTGAAGACAAAGGTGAGCCTGACTCATGCCATAGTATTTTCAGTCACCATCATATGGTTATGAAAGCTGGACATTGAACAAGGGAAACAAGAGAAGAATTGATGATTTTGAGTTATGATGCTGAAGATGAATATTGAATATATCATGAACTGCCAAAAGAACCAGCAGATCTGTCCTAAAAGTGCAACCAGAGTGCTTCTTGGAAACAAGGATGGCTAGACTGCATCTTACGTATTTTAGACAGGCAGACAGGAGGGACCAATCCCTGGAGAAGGATATCATATTTGGGAGAGTGGCAGGTCAATGAAAAAAAGGAAAACCCTCCACTAGATGGATTGACACAGTGTCTGCAACAATGGACTTAAACATAAGTAAAATCACGTGCCTGGCACAGAATTGGGGAGTGTTTCATTCTGCTATACCTAGGGTCACTATGAGTTGGGCCCAACTCAGTGGCACCTAACAACAAGAAGTATGATGTTAACTGCAGACTTTTAAAAAAATAGATGGTTTTTATATAATCTGTTGTTGAGGAAAGACCTCTCTATTCCTAGTTGGCTGAGAGGCTTTTTTAAAAATCATGAATCAAATATTGGATGCTATTAAATAAAAATCCCACTTTTAGACCACAGCAATCAGAAATGGATCAAAACCCACCATAACACACACACACACATGCAAATTCAGTATGTACATTGGGGAGCAATCTGGTAAACTCTGTGTGCATGTGTATGTGTACATGTACATAGACTTTTGAGTGTGCTATTTCCATTTCACCAGATTATCTTTAGTTCTTGGATCTTTTCATTTAGACACAGGCTTTCCTTTTGAGATTCCCTGGGTGTAACAAAGAAAATGAAGAAGAAAGATCATTTACAAAAACTAATTTGCAGAGAACTCAAGCAAAAGAAAAACAAATGGTATCAGTGGTCTTGATTTTTCAACTGATTGGTTAAGGGTGAAAATCAAACTGCAAGGGGTTAACTACTACCACTAACAATAGAAAGGACAAACATTATTGTCATACTTGTACTAATGCTACCTGACGTCAGTTTTCTTTTTTTTTTTTTTTTAACCCCTATTCGGTATCCATTTTTGTAATATCCATTCCTTTGGGAAGATGTTGCATCACCACCCTATTGAGCTCTGTTGTTGTTAGGTGCCATTAGATATTAGGTGTTGTTAGGTCGAGTTGTGTTCAACTCATAGCAACCCTCAGAGTTTTCAATGACTGGTTGTTTTGAGATTGCTTCAAGAGTAGATTGCCACATCCTTCTCCCATCTCTGTAGTGTTGGGGATCGAACCCAGGGCCTCAGAGACTGCAGAGTGGCACTCTACCAGCTGAGCTAAACCCCAGCCTTGACATGATTTTCTTTGGACAGTGATATATGACCATAAGTGATAGATGCTTTTTGAGATCTTTGTGTTGTTTTATATTTTCATTGTCCTGCCTCTAAAAACTGATACCCTAGCCAACATTTATTAAATGTTTACTGTGTGGTAGTCTCTATGATCATTGATATACATGAATCATCTCACTTTTGTCCTAAAAAGAGCGAAGGGTAATCAGTAACCAATAGTGTAGCAAATGTGTAGCAAATCTTTCATTAACAATGTTAGTTATCGACTTGTGTATTTATGCAAGTGTTGTTGTTATTTGGTTGGTGGGTGCCATTGAGTTTGGTCCAACTCATAGCGACTGTATGTACAACAGAAGTTGATACTCCCTAACACTGTGCCATGCCTGGCACTATGTCAGTGCTTCTCTTCTATTCAAAGGGTTTTTGATGGCTAATTGTTTTTTGGGAGTGGGCTACTGGGCCCTTCTCCCAATATGCAAGTGTAGAAAAGAGAAAAATAGGAAACTAGAGTCAGAGGAGAGTCAAAGACTTTAAATTTTTATTTGTGTTATTACTTAAGCTCTTCCAAATAATTTCTGGTTACATTTTTTTTTAATTTACCATTTTCTTGATGATGGTTGATAGAATTTTATCCTTATAGATCACCAATTCTATTGTTTTATATGTAGGAAGTGTAATTGTGTTTGGCAAGTCATAATTACATCTACTTTCTTTAAAGAGACTTTATATAATCCTCACTAGGGAGATGTTATGATAACATCATCACAACCTACATCTTTTT
>VMDO01020350.1:8716-37922 GCA_007922755.1 Pedetes capensis | reverse complement strand
CAACAGGGGAAACACTATTGTCAGTGCTTCTCTGCTGTTCATAGGGTTTTCAATGGCAGGTTGATTTTTGGGAGGGGGTTGCCAGGTCCTTCTCCCAAGCCTACAGCTTCTGGTGTTCCCAGGCGGTCTCCCATCCAGGTACTAACCAGGCCCGACCCTGCTTAGCTTCCGAGATCTGACAGGATCGGATGCCACAGGGCTACAGCTGCAGGCAATGGGAGATTAGACTCACTTATTATAATGTTAGTCAAAAGGCCATATGGGGGCAGCCAGGGATAGACGGGCAAATACAAAGAACAGAAAGGCCAGGAAGAGATTCCCGCAAAGCACTCTTGATTTAGGAAAGAGGCAGCCTAACAAATAAGCATCTGGGCTCTGAAGCCTGAATGAATTGGCTTGAACTCGGGCTCTTTGGTGGACCAGCCGCCACATGGGGCACATTATTTAAGCACTCTCTTTCCACTTATTATCTTAAAAATGGGCAAGACTTATTTGTAGAGTTACTAGAAGGATCAAATAAGTTATTTCATGCTTAGAACATTGCCTGGCACATAGGAAGCCCTCAGGACGCATTAACGCTGCCACCACCACCAGCGTTACCACAACCACGACCACAGACCAATAGGGAAAGATCAGACTGCTCAATAAAAGGTACAGGAAAACAGCATAGCTACTGACAACAGGAAATGAAGCCTTTTATAATATATAAGCCTTATTCAAAAACTGATTCCATGTACTAAGGACCTCACTGTACTAGATAAGACTACAAAACTTCAGGAGGCAAAATAGGGTCATTTCCTTCTTTTTGTGTGTGTGTGTGTGGTCCTGGGGGTTGAACCCACGGCCTCGCGCCTGCATGCTCTGCAAGTGCTGGACCACTGAGCTGCACCCTCGGCCCATTGTTTTACTTTTTGAGACAGGGTCTCGCTAAGTTGTGCAGACTGCCCTGGTCGCGAACTTGTGATCCTCCTGCCTCCGCCTCCCCAGCCACTGGGATTACAGGCGTGTGCCACTGTGCCTGGCATAACCTTCTGATCTTTAGGTTGGTGTGATGGTTAAATTCAATTGTCGACTCGATGGGACTGGGAAATACTGGGGGGATTATGGAGCCCACCTCTGCGGGTGTCTGTGAGGGCGCGTCCAGACATGATCGGATCATGAGAACTGACCTAATGTGTGGCTAAATCCCTCGGTAAATTCGTAATTCAGCGGCATGACTGGGAGGTGGTGAAAGGCAGGAGGTGGTAGTTGGAGGAAGCAGATAACTGGAGGCGTGGCCTGGGGACGACATCCTGCCCTGACCCCTCCGCACAGTCCCTTGTTCCTGCTTCCTGGTCAGGATGATGGGAACTGCTCTGCCCTCCTGGCCACGATGGGTCAACATCTCAGAAACCAAAGGTGAGCCAAAAGGTGTTTCTCTCAGATAGCTTGATCACAGAGACCCAAAAGCAACGAATATAGAAGGGAAAAACTTTAAAATAAGGCACCAAACAAGTGTTTGTCATACAGAAGAAGAGGGACTGGGATGGAGCTCAGTGGTGGAGAGCTTGTGGACTGCGTACAAGGCCCTAGGCTCCAACCCAAGCATGGGGGTGGGGTGAAGAGAGAGGGAAGGAGACAGAAGGAGGGAAGGAAGGAAGGGAGGGAAGAAGGGAGGAAGGGAGAGAGGGAGGAAGGGGATTACAGGCGTGTGACACTATGCCTGGCTTACCAATGCAATTTTTTAAATTGATACATTCACAAGTGATGAAATATTAGAAAGAAAAATAAAACAATATATATAATAGAAAAAGTGTGTGATACTCTTTTAGGGTACAGGAGGTCAAGAGGGGAGTGTGGTCAGAGAGGGGCCACAGGGAGACCCTGGGTAAGAGAATGTTCCTTTCCTTTGCCTGGGTGGCATTGCTATGGGTGCTATTTCCTGTTTTTGTATGTATCGTTCTATACATACACATTTTCATACATTCTTTTGATATATGCCATAATTACTTAATTGTTAGTTTACAGCTGGGTTGATGGCGAAAATCTTCAGGGTAAGAGAAACTTAAGGTCACTTGAGCCTCTGCCAATTAGAAATGAAAAATGAAGATAAAACATTTATGAAAGAAAACCTTAAATCAATAGGAAACTCTATTACATAAAGTATTGAACTATTACTTTTTCTTTGATTGATATACTTCCTATTTTGTCCTCATAAAAATATAAAATGTTCTTCTGAAAATGGGCATCATTTAATACCCAAGTATGGATTGGCTATTGATGGCAAAAAATGACTTCCCGCTTGGGGAAGGGAAAAAAAAAAACCTTAAAAAAAATCAAGGACTACTGCAGTCTAAGAGCCAAGAATATAATAGATAATTTCCCCCTCAATTCAAATGTTCATGGGAGTTGAAAGCACACAAAATATTGCAATAAGCAACACTGTTGTTGTTGTTAGGTGTCATCAAGTTGGGTCCGACTCATTGCTACCTTAAGTACAGCACAATGAACCACTCCCGGACACTGTGCCATGCACTCAATCTTTTTTTTTTTTTTTTTTTTTTCCCAGTACTGGGGGTTGAACCCAGGGCCTCGCGCCTGCATGCTCTGCAAGTGCTGGACCACTGAGCTGTGCCCCCGGCCCTTTTTTTTTTTTTTTTTTACTTTTTGAGACAGGGTTTCGCTAAGTTGCGCAGACTGCGTCTGGTCTCGAACTTGCGATTCTCCTGCCTCCGCCTCCCGAGCCGCTAAGATTACAGGCGTGCGCCACCACGCCTGGCTTGCACTCAATCTTTTTTATGTTTAAGCCCATTATTGCAGTCGCTGTGTCAATCCATCTAATTGAGGGTTTTCCTTTTTTTCATTGACCCGCCACTCTCCCAAACAGATGTTCTTCTCCAGGGATTGGTCCCTCCTGACTACATGTCCAAAATACGTAAGAGGCAGTCTAGCCATCCTTGCTTGCAAGGAGCACTCTGGTTGCAGTTCTTCTAGGGTGGATCTGTTGGTTCTTTTGGCAGTCCGTGGTACATTGAATATTTGTCTCCAGCACCATAATTCAAAAGCATCAATCCTTCTCCCATCTCTTTTACTCAAATGTCCAGCTTTCACAACCATATGATGGAGAATGAAAATGCCATGGCATGAGTCAGGCACACCTTCATCTTCAGTGTGACATCTTTCTTTACCTTTCAACACTTTACAGAGGTCTGTAGCAACAGCTTTCCCCAATGAAATGTGTCTTGATTTCTTGACTGCTACTTCCATGGATGTTGATCATAGAACCAAGCACAATCTTGGACAACCTCAATCTTTTCTCCATTTATCATGAAGTTGCTTATTGACCCACTTGTAAGGATTTTTGTTTTCTTGATGTTGAGGTACAATCCATACTGAAGGCTGTGTTCTTTGATCTTCAACAGTAAATGATTCAAATCCTCTTCTCTTCTAGCAAGCAGAGTTGTGTCATCTGCATAACACAGGTTGTTAATGAGTCTTCCTCCAATCATGATGCTGCATAACTCTTCATAAAGTCCAGCTTCTTAGATTATTTGCTCAGCATGAAGATTGAAGAGGTATGGTGAAAGAATACAGTCCTAGCGCACATCTTTTCTGACTTTAAACCAGGCCGTGTTTCCTTGTTCTGTTCAAACAACTGTTGCCTTGTCCATGTACAGATTTCTCATAAGCACAATTAAATGCTCTGGTATTCCTATTCTTCATACTGTTATCCATCATTTGTTGTGATCTGCACAGTCAAATGCCATTACATAGTCAATAAAACAGAGAGAGACATCTTTCTGGTGTTCCCTGCTTTTGGCTAATATCCATCTGACATCAGCAGTGATACCCCTGGCTCCATGCCCTCTTCTCAACATGGCTTGATTTTCCAGCAGTTGCTGCAGTCACTTTTGAATGATCTCTAGCAAAATTTTACTTGAGTGAGATATTAATGATGTTGTTTGATAATTTCCCGTTCGATTGGGTTCCCTTTCTTGGGAATAGGCACAAATATGGATCTCTTCTATATTTCAAATGCTCTTTACTTTCAGCAAGCAAAGTTGTGCCATCTGCATAACGTGGGTTGTTAATGTGTCTTACTCCAATCCTGATGCCACATTTCCATCAATTCCTGGGACCTTGTGTTTTGCCAAGTTCTTCAGCGCAATTTCTACTTCATCCTTCAGTACCATTGGTTCCTGGTCATATGCAACCTCTTGAAATGGTTGGTCATCCTCCAATTCTCTTTAGTATAATGACACTGTTTCAACTCTATGCCCAGAATACAATCATCCAACAACTATTTTATTGAGCACCTACTATGTATCAAACATTACTCTAGCAACTGAGGACACAGCAGTAAACAGAAAACACAATTTTTATATTCCCACAGAGTTTATATACTGGTAGATTTTGGGTGGGGGAGTATTAAGGGGTCAAACCCAGGGCCTCACACGCTTTGCAGGTGTTCTACCACTGAGCCACATTGAACCACGCCCACCAGCCCATTTTCACTCTTTTATCTTGAGTCAGGGTCTCACTGAGTTATGCCTCTGGCTTCAAACTTGCAATCCTCTTGCCTCCATCTTGAGAGTTGCTGGAATTACAGGCCTGAGCCACTGCACCTGGTTGCTAAGTAGATCCTTTTTTTTTTTTTTTTTTTTTTTTTTGCGATACTGGAGTTTGAACCCAGGGCCTCACGCTTGCATGCTTTGCAAGCACTGTACCACTGAGCCGCATGCTCAGTCCTTTTTTTTTTTTTTTTTTCTTTTTGAGATAGGGTATCATTAAGTTACGCAGGCAGCCTCTGGTCTTGAACTTGCAATCCTCCTGCCTCTGCCTCCTGAGTCACTGGGATTATAGGCATGCGCCACCATGCCCAGCTTACTAAGTAGATCTTTATTGTACAAAGTTATAAAGAAATCTCAGAAAGACTAATCCAAAATGAATTTGTTTATTTTCCCACGAGGACAATGACTAAGTTCTCCTTAAATATTGACATTCTAAAGCTCCTTGATATCCATTAGCAGGAATAACAGCAAAAATATTTAACACCAACTGGGCATCCTGGCACATGCAGGAGGCTAAGGCAGGAGGATATCAGTTCTGCCATGTGAAGCTACAGTGAGAAGACAGCTGGCTACAAACCAGGAGTGGTCCCTTAACCAGACAGCAAGTCTGCTGGTCCTTTGAGCGTGGATCTCGCAGCCTTCAGAACTGTGAGAAATAAACGTCTGTTGTTTATAAGCCACCCTGTGGTAATCTGCTATAGCTACCCAAACAGACTAAGACAATTACGTTTTTGATACACAGACAAATATTTGGTAACCTCAGGGGGTTAGAATCATGAGGGTTCCCACAGCCCATTTTATGCTTTTCTTTTCTTCTTTCTCCTTTTTTTTTTCATTCATTCATTCTTTCTTTCTTTCTTTTTTTTTTTTAATGGTCCTAGGGGCTTGAACCCAGGGCTTTGCAAATTTTACACTTTTCTATGTGCTCCAAATACTTAATAAGCATTTTCTGTGATTATCAGTTTAGTACAATACTAACTTGATTTATGACTTACTATTTTAAAGACACCCGAGAAAATAACATAAGGTGATACCTATCACGGAAATAACATCTACCTTGACTAGAAAACCATTTCTTCCTTGATAGTAATGTGTGATAAAACACCATGAATATTGCCATTTTACTCGTTTCATGTTTTATTAAAAGGGAAAGCCTCTCTACTGACATGTCATTTAACAATAAATAGAAACCCAAGATTCGCTTTCCAGCATCTTTTCCTGGAGACTTTGAAATCTTCTCCCAGGTGTGCTGCCTGTCATGTCATGTTATTACCACGAGGTGCGCTTGGCGCTGTTCAGGAAGTCCTAACATAGTTCGCATCTTTCTAGACCTGCTCCATTCAAGCATCCTGTACCACCAGGCAAGACTCACACCACTGAGGGGTCCGTTGGTAAATATTCCACACATAGTTGCAGAATGCACTAGCATGGAGGGAAACTCCTGCTATTGAATTCCTTCTAGGCCAGGGCCAGAGTTGGTGGCGTTCATATACAGAGTTCATTACCTTGAGCTTTCCAGAGAAGGACGTGGCAATCCACTCCCGAAGCAATCCTGAAAACAATCAGCCACTGAAAACCCTATGAAGGTTGCTGTGAGTCGGACCTGACTCGTAGGCACCTAACAACCACCACCACTCAACAACCACCCTGAGCTTCAGGATAGTGCATACCAGGTACTCTGTGGATAGAACTGCTAGCAACAAGAGTGTCCTGCTCTCGTGGGGCTACTGAAAAATGTAACTTGTGAAGGGCATGTAATGAGAATTTTATATATATGTTGTTATTGTTGTTAGGTGCCTTTGAGTCGGTACCCGACTCATAGCAACCCTACGTACAACAGGTGAAACACTACTGTCAGTGCTTCTCTGCTGTTCATGGGGTTTTCAATGGCAGGTTGATTTTTTTTGGAAGTGGGTTATCGGGTCCTTCTCCCAGGCCTACTGCACTTGGTGTTCCCAGGTGGTCTCCCATCCAAGTACTAACCAGGCCCGACTCTGACGGACTCAGATGCCACAGAGCTCAGATGCCACAGGGCTACGGCTGCAGGTTTTACATATATAAGACGGTGTAAAGTTGGGCATGTGGCGCACGCCTGTCATCCCAGCGACTTGCAAGTTCGAGGACAGAGGCAGCCTGAGTAACTTAGTGTGACCCTGCACCAAAATAAAAAGTGGAAAATGGGCTAGGGGTGTGGCTTAGTGGTAGAGCACTTGCAAAAGCCTATGTGAGACCCTAGGTTCAACTCTTTAGTACTGAAAAAGGAAAAAGATGACGTATTAGTCAGGTGGCGTGGTGCTGTGGCAGAGGCATTGACCAAAGCAAGTTTATGGGAGGAAATATTGGGGTTCCTGGTTAGAGGATCACAGTCCGTAACGGCAGTGGAGCAGGGGTGGTAAGTGGCAAGTGGCAGGTCCTTGGTAGATGACATCATGGCATGGCAGATCAGAAGCAGAGAGCTACTGGAACCAGAGATCTGGATAAAAACCTCTAACGTCTAGTCCCCAGTGACTGGACTTCTGCTGAGCTAGATCCTCCTCCCAAAGTTCCACAGTCTCCACAAACGGCACCCCTCGCTGAGGACCAAACAGTCAAACCCATGGCTTTTGGAGGACATTTTAGATTTAAACCATAACAGATGAAGATTCTCATTCTCTTTCTCCTTCTCTCTCTCTCTCTCTCTCTCTCTCTCTCTCTCTCTCTCTCACTGTCTCTGCCTCCCTCTCTCTTTCTCTCTCCCTCCCCCTAACTGCAATCCCATTACAAGCCCTCCAAGTCCCTGAGATCTCTAGCACGCGGCTGCTTTCCTAAACTGCTGCCAAAGAATGCGAGCTATCTAACTGTTTATACCTATAATCCCAGCACGAGTGTTTTTTTCTCGTTAATTATACATGGGTAGTCAGTTCTACTTCAGGACGGAAAGCTATTCAGGTTTTAAATATACACCTTACTATGTATTTCAAAGAAATCCTACCATGTTTAGCTCTGTTTTCAAGAGGTTGTAAATTATTTCTAGATTCATCTTACTTCAGTGTGTTGCGTTCCTATTTTTAGGTTTCAAATTTCTTTTCAGTAAATGCTAATGTAACTCACACACGAATACGATGTTTTAAAAACAAACTTAAGTAAAGGAAAAACAAACGGCATTGCCAGTCACACTGAGCACTTGGCTCAGGGGTGGGGGCGGTCTGTAGGGTCTGTAGTGTGACACACTGGAGTAGGCCCCGCTGTGCTCCTCTCTCACCACCCCACCTAACTGGCAGAGGAAGCCACTTCATTTCTGCTATGGTTTTCTGATCGGTAAGTAAAAAGAGGGGCTGGGATTTAGCTTAGTTGGTAGAGCACCGCTCTGCAGTCTCTGAGGTCCCGAGTTCGATTCCCAGCACCACAAAAATGGGAGAAGGATGTGGCAACCCATTCCCAAGGCAATCCCGATACAATCTGCCATTGAAAACCCTATGAGGGTGGCTATGAGTCAGACACGACTCGACGGCATCTAACAACAACAACAACAAGTAAAAAGAGTCACAGTCCCCAACTTAGTGCTGCTGAGCTGTGTGCTCAAAAACGCCCCAGGGGCTGCGTGTGGAGCTCAGACGTAAAGTGCGTGGTTAGCATATGGAGGCCCTGGGTTCCATCTCCAGCACCCCACTTAAAAAGGGGTGAGGGCAGTTCAAATGACAAGTTTCACATCCTATGTGTTTTGCTTGCCATATCTGTTTTTAAAGAAGACTATTAGGAGATGCCAGAAAGATGACGTTGGATCAGACCTCACATGGCCTTGCTGCCACTGAACGGAATTGTGAATCACGCATGGAAGCCACTGAGTGCTTTGGGAACAGCAAAATCATACTGAGGCTGTTGACTGACTAGGCATCCAATCTCACCCCTTTTAAGGGTCCACTTTAGCATAAAGGCTGAAAGACTACAAACTATGCCCCCAGACTCTTATATTGAGGGTCCAGGCTTGGGTTTTGCAAGAGAGATGGACTCTTGTAAGATCTAGAAAGCAAAAATAAGGAAGGAGGGAAAAAATAGTATCAACTGGTAAAGGTGTTGGGATATAAAATGAGTTAGTGGGTAAAAGTTTTTTTTTTTTTTTTTTTTTTGGCACGTGGGGGGTTGAACTCTGGGCCTCACATATACTTTACAAGTGCTGTACCACTGGGCTGGACCCCAGCCCATATTTTATTTTTCATTTTGAGACAGAGTCTCACTAAATTACACAGGCTGCCTCTGGCCTCGAACCTGTGATCCTCCTGCCTCCGCCTCCAGAGTCACTGGGATTACAGGCGTACACCACTGGGTCAGCTTGGGTATAAAGTCTTAAAACTTGTATGGAGGGGGTTATGACTCAGTGGTGGATGCTTGCTGAGCCTTCACAAGGCCATTGGTCTGATCTCCAACCCCAGGGGGTGGAGCGGAAGGATGACAGACGGGGACACCTGGCACTGTCTACAAATTAAACATCATGGCAAATCATAACACAGGCCAAGTGATTAACATTTGTACCACAACAAAATAAATAGCAAAAACATCTTTATAATTAGCTTCCCTCCCACTTTCTGCACATCAGCTAGTCACAGCATATGCCAGGGAAGAATCCCACAGTGTTGGGTGCTGTGGCTGTGGCCCTGATTGAAGAACAGAGATCCCTGTAGTCTAGGGATTTTTGACAGGACCATAGAAAATCGCTTGTTGAAAAGAAATGCCGTATTTCTGGAATTCCTCAAAGCACAGGAGGGGCTGACAACTCCAGATAATCTACATGGTCAACGTAATGGCCCACAGCTTTTGGAATAGGTGTTAAGGGTTTAATTCCAATGTATCTTAGTTTGCTATCAATATAAACAGGGCTGGGCTGGGATTTAGCTCAGTTGGTAGAGCGCTGCGCTGCAGTCTCTGAGGTCCCGAGTTCAATTCCCAGCACCGCAAAAATGGGAGTAAGGGCCTGGCAATTCACTCCCAAGGCAATCCTGAAACAGTCAGCCATTGAAAACCCTATGAGGGTCGCTATGAGTCGGATACTGACTCAACGGCACCTAACACACACACACATAAACAGGGCTAGGGTTTTGTTTTATTATTGTTTTGTTTTGTTTTGTCAAATATAAGGAAAGATTTGGTAAGATCACTTGAAACAGGCACCATCTATTCTGGGCTCTCAGTCTCTTGAGGGTACACTATTCAAGTCATAGAAAATAATAATAGCAGCTCCGATGTCTGTTTCTCTTATTGATAGCAAACTAAGATACATTGGAATTAAACCCTTAACACCTATTCCAAAAGTTGTGGGCCATTGCATTGATGATGTAGATTATATGGAGTTGCCAGGCTCTGCTCCAAGCATCCTGGGAAGCACATGATGTTAATATTCCTTTTCTTGAGATGGGTAAAATGAAGCACAGAAAGGTCAAAGGATTTGCTCAAGGTCACACAGCTATTCACTGGAAGAGAAGAGATTTGAATTCTGAGCTCCAGGGTCTCTGTGCTTAACTGAGACTATTTGTTTAAGATGCTCTTTGTTCTTAGTTTCTTCTACTACAGGCTGCCCACATGGTTCTGGGTTTTTTACAAACCTTCTATCTTTTTGCCCCCATAATAATCTATGGCAGAGTCGGTACCGTGTTCATTTTTAGACATAAGGTCACAGAGAAAAATGTAAACAGCAGAACTGGAACTTGAACCAGGTATGATTCCAAAGACTGTAATTTCAGTCTAAATGGCAATGGAAAAAAGGTTGAAAAAAATGTATGAAAGAAACTGTTAAGAGCAAAAGACCCATCTGGTCTTTGGGAGGATGCAACTCTGTTTTGTGGTGGTTCTCAGGGTAAAAAAAAACCTATTAACCATTATAGGTTGAATGTGTCCGAAACTTGGCAATAGAGAGGAAGTGACCCAATCATAAGGAAAGCAGTAACACTGCCAAATATGCAACAGTAAAGTTTAATACTAAAATGTTAAATGTTAGAGCCGGGCGCGGTGGTACACACCTATAATCACAGCAGCTGGGGAGGCAGAGGCAGGAGGATCACAAGTTCGAGACCAGAGGCAGTCTGCGTAACTTAGTGAGACCTTGTCTCAAAAAGTAAAAAAATGGGTTGAGGGTGCAGCTCAGTGGTCCAGCACTTGCAGAGCATGCAAATGCGAAGCCCTGGGTTCAACCCCCAGTACGGAAATAAATAAATAAAATGTAAAATGTTAAATGTCTACTGCAGCTATCTTATGAAATACTAAAACAAAGTGACTACATTTTTCCACCTCCTTCAGGCAATGGGATGGAAACTTCCAGGTTATGCTGGAGATGGCAACCAGGGCCTCCTGCATGTCAGGCATGTGCTCTACCACTGAGCAATACTGACCCCCCCCCCTTGATATCATTATAAACATACATTCATTCTAGGAAAAGGAAATAAATTCTAAAAATGCAAGAAGAGAATGCCTTCTCATTATAGTAATAAACGGTACTATCAACAGCAATGCAAACAACAGCCAAGTTGTTCCTTCTGGAAAGTTGAACCTTTTCTTTGAACTCAGTGACCAGAAGCACTCACATAGAATTCTGCTTGAAAATTTGTTCACTTAACTCTAAACAAGAATGAGTAGACATACAGTCTAACCAAGTGAGTAGACCATAGCTTCGTTATCGTAATATGATGTCATGATAAATTTTATATTTTTATTAGTCCCCCAAAATACAACTCCACATTTTCTCCTATTTAAAAAAAAAAAAAAAAAAGTTTAACTCATGACTGGGTACACAGCCCAGTGGTGGAACGCTTGCCTAGCATGCAAGGTTCTGGGTTCAATCCTCAACCCCAATCCCCTTGTTCCCCACCCACCAAAGAAATCCAAACCCAAAAAATTTAACTCACATATGGTGAATATACCATGGACTGCCAAAAGAACCAACAGATCTGTCCTAGAAAAAGTACAACCAGAGTGCTCCTTGGAAGCGAAAATGGCCAAACTGCGTCTTACATATTTCAGACATGTAGTCAGGAGAGAACAATCCCTGGAGAAGGACATCATGTTTGGAAGAGTGGCAGGTCAACGCAAAAGAGGAGAACCCTCCACCAGATGGATTGACACAGTGTCTGCAACAATGGGCTTAAACATAAATAAGATGGTTTGCCTGGCACAGAATCGGCAAGTGTTTTGATCTGCTGTACATAGGGTCGCTATGAGTCGGACTCGACTTGACGGCACCTAACAACAACAACAATGGAATCATTAGAGGTTATGTCATGAAATCTTATATAAATAAGCTGTTATCCTTTTGGTTTTAAAATGTTAGTTTAAAAGGCAGAGAGAGCTGGGCATAGTGGTGTGCACCTGGAGTCCCAGCCACACAGGTGGCTGAAGCAGAAACATCTCCCAAGCCCAGGCATTGAAGATCAACCTGGACAATACAGTGAGGCCCCAACTCAAAAAAGAAAAAAGAAAAAAAAAGAAAAAAATGCAATTTTAGGTTATAGAAAAATGGAGCACAAAGTACAGAGCTCCCACCCTCGGTTTCCGCCGTCATTCACATTTTGTGTTCATACAGGATGTTCATTACAATTTAATAATCCAATATTGATACATTATTGTTACAATTAGTAACTCAAGTCCAGGGTTCATGTTAGGGGTTACTTTGTATCACACAATTCTGAGTTTTGCCAAATAGATAATGCCATTTGCCCACCGGTATAGTACCATACAGAATCCCCTCACTGCCCTACAAATCCCCCGTGTTCCACCTGTTCACCAATGCCCAGCAACCGCTGATCTTTTTATTGTCACCACAGTTTTGCCTTTTCCTGAAGTCATAGGGTTGGAATCGCACTGCCCCTTTCACTTTGTTGTTGTTGTTGTTGTTAGGTGCCATCGAGTCAGTATCTGACTCACAGCGACCCTCATAGGGTTTTCAATGGCTGACTGTTTCAGGATTGCCTTGGGAGTGGATTGCCAGGTCCTTCTCCCATTTTTGTGGTGCTGGGAACCAAACTCAGGACCTCAGAGACTGTAGCACAGTGCTCTACCAACTGAGCTAAATCCCAGCCCGCCCCTTTCACTTAGAAATACATATTTAAGGTTCTTCTACGACTTTTCCGCTTGATTGCTCACTTCATTTCATTGCTGAGTAATATTCCACTGACTGGATATAACACGCTTTGTTTAGCCATTCACCTACTGAAAGGCATCTTGGTTGCTTCTGTCTTTGGGAAATTATGAACAAAGTTGCTATAGATATCCATAATCAGGTCTTTGCTGACATTTTACTATTGAAAAATAAATTCATTTTTATTATTTTTTATTTAAAAAAAGAAACAGATAACAAAATAATTAATAGTGCTATTTAAAAGGCATAGAAACCCCCCAGAAAAGTCAGGATTTCCCCAAACTTGTTGTTGTTGTTAGGTGCCGTCGAGTCGGTATCCAACTCATAGTGACCCTCATAGGGTTTTCAATGGCTGTTTCAGGATTGCCTTGGGAGTGGATTGCCAGGTCCTTCTCCCATTTTTGTGGTGCTGGGAATTGAACTCAGAACCTCAGAGACTGCAGCACAGCACTCTACCAACTGAGCTAAATCCCAGCCCTTCCCCAAACTAAACAACCTTTTTCTTCGCTGGCTTTCTCAGCACAGTAAGCATTTATAAGGAATGTTCATGAACAAAAAGGACCTGGAGCTTTAGGAATTATGAGTAGGGTTTAGTTGTGCACACCTATAGTCCTTGCACTCAGGAGTCTGAGGCAGGAGGGTCTTGAGTTTGAGGCCAGCCTGGGCTCCACAGTGAGTTCCAAGCCTGCCTGGGCTATACAGCAAGATCTTGTCCCAAAATAGGAATTAAAATAAATAAATAAATAAAAGAATTATGAATAATTTGAGGCTGAGGCTGTAGTTTGTAGTAGAGCACTTGCCTAGCATTTGTGAGGTCCTGCGTTCAAACCCCACCAACACACACACACACACACACACACACAAGAATTAAGAATAATTTAATGTGTAGTCAATTACAGGCATGCCATGTAACTTTTGTTCAAACAGTATTTATAAAAGATAGCATAAACCAACAATACAACAGTCACTTCTCCATGGAAGCCTTGGCCTAGTCAGCTCCCCTGTGCCTGGCCTCATAACATTATGTACCCTTCCTTCGTGGCATTGATAAGAGTATAAACCCATCTTTATCTAGATGTTTATTTGGTTCATGTCTATTTCACAGCCAGACCACATTAGGTCTGACATAGAGCAGATACAAAATACTTGGATTGTTTAGAATGTAGTCAAAACAGTTCACTTCTATATACACAGTTACCATTTACCAAGAAAAAAGAATATTATGTAGGTAAATTGTACTAGGAAGATTTCTATAAACTCTGAAAACTATCCACTGCAAACTTGTGCACAAACTTGGTTGCTTCTGTCTTTGGGAAATTATGAACAGTGTTTGGGAAATTATGAACAGTACAGAAGAATTATCTTTTGCTTTCCAGAAATAATAAACTAATAATCAAAAAAATTGACCAGATCATTATATTTTTCCAGTGTGACTTGTTGAGGTAAACTAACAATTAGATTGCACTGATTTTGTAAAAAAGTCTTCACAGGCTTAACAGTGATGCTGGATGAAAAAATATATCCACAGAATGATTTAAGAAAATATTTAAGCTAGATGCAGTGGTGCACACCTTTAATCCCAGCGGCCTGGGAGGTGGAGACAGGAGGATCGCAAGTTCAAGACCAGAAGCAGTCTGCGTAATTTAGCGAGACCCTGTCTCAAAAAGTAAAAAAAAAATGGGCTGGGCGTGCAGCTCAGTGGTCCAGCACTTGCAAAGCACGCAGGCGCTTTGCGGTACTGGGGTTGAACTGGGGTTAACAGAGAAAAGATTTCTAGAAATTGCTATACTAAATTTTCATTACCTAAAGCCCATCTGTTCTGAAACCCCAGTACCACAAAAAAAAAAAAAAAAAGAAAAAGAAAAAGAAAAAGAAAATATTTAAAAACATCAGTTTTGTAATTTTCTCTGATCTTTAGCAGAAATCAGTGTCTAAAGTTCCAAGACAGATCACCATGACTACTCCATTTGGAACCAAAATCTGCCTTGTATCATTCAAACTTGGCAATAATTAACTGGAAAGAAATAAACAATCCCACACTAGCTTATTTTTTGTGTGTGTGTATTTTAGTTGCTGGAAGGATGGCCTGCAGGAGAGAAGAAACCTCGATTTTAGTGGTCAAAAATGCAATACTGATTTTATCCACACAAACACAGTGAACTATTTTCACAGGACCTCACCAGATTAAAACAAAACAAAACAAAAAAAGCTACAGAACTGGAGAACAACCGCCACCGTCTCCTTTAAAGCTGTTCTGGTGATTTGCTTTTTGGGCAACAGAACAATGTTTTCATCACATCTTTCCCTGTGAATACTAAGAGGGAAATTCCTTTTGGCTGTCAACCCCGCAGGATAAAATAGCTTCAAGAGCGCTCTAGAATTGCCATTTAACTTTTCCTATGCTACCCTTTTCCTTTTTTCTTTTCTTTTCTTTTTCTTTTCTTTTTTTTGTCCTATTTTCTTTGGTCTAGTAACTGTTGCCTATTTGAGAAGGACAATCCAATAACTTTAAAACAACTATTTCTGTGACTCTGAAATTATCTCACGTTCACATAAAACTAAAAGTAGTTAAGAATTTCGTACTAACACCAAGTTACCGATAGGTACAGAGCGTTAATATTCTGCGCCAACTCAGCAGAGATACAGTCCGTTCAAGCCTAAGTTTCTTGTACTGTGTTCTGAATGCCTTAACAGATTCGGATTCAAGGGAGGTTAACACTCAGAACTTTGAAAAGCTGCCCTTTCTTCAAGTGCCAAGCAGCTTTTAGTCCTTGTTCCCCCCCCCCCCCGCCCCCCGGGGGAGCACCAGGGGATGTAAAGTAAGATTGGCCCCTGTGGGTTGTGGATTTCAGCACAGAGTCAATTGAGCTCTGTCATCTTCTATTACTGAAACTCAACAAAAAACAATAAACAGGGACGGAGCTCAGCGCTCGGGGGGTCTTGGGTTCCATCTCCAGCACTGTAGAAAGGGAAAAAGGAAAATGTCTCCAAAATAATGCCAAACTGCTGGCTATTTTCTCAAAGCACTTCTGATATAACATAAAGCCAGTCATTCAGAACAGATGGGCTTTAGGTAATGAAAATTTAGTATAGCAATTTCTAGAAATCTTTTCTCTGTTAAACTTACAGACAGGTATCAAGCTGTTTCCTATCTATTCCCCCTGGCACCTACTTCAGTGCCTTGGAAAATACATTTGTAGAAGTGAATTATACTACAGGCAAATTGAATGATGTCTATAGCCACTCAAACTATAGTGGGTTTTTTTTTTTTTTTTTAAGAAACAAATAGTTATTTTCAGCAAGGCACTGTAATTACAGTAAGGTATAAAAAATTGAACCCTAAGCACACACTGTGAATTCCATTCTTGGCTACTTTAACTCACATCTCTCCACATGTAATAAGAAAACTAAAAGCCACTAAACACTGGTTTTAGTAGATAGCTTAACAACTGATTTGGTGTAAATTAATTTACAGGGAGAACAATTCCTAATTAATTCTTTGAGTTTGGTTTAATGTTGTGGGTGTATTTTTAAAAAGCACCTAACAGACCCTCCAAACCTGTTTAGCAACCTGAGCACTTAAGACAATCTTTATGAAGACTTCAAACACTCTTCAAGCACTCTTCACCACCTGGCAGGGATTTTACAGCATGGTTCTGAAGAGCTAAAGATCAATTATCCTATGCAGCAGCTCTTAAATTCCTGAAGACCTAGAAGCTTCTCAAAGTAGCCTTTTGTTATCTTAGGGATAACCGAGATGACCAGCACCAATCCATCCTTTTTTAGTTGAGGTAGACTCGCATAACATAAAATTAACTACTGTAAAGTGAACAAACAATTCAGTAGTATTTAGTGCACTCAATGTTGTGCAACCATCACTGCTATCTAGTTCCAAAACATTTTCATCGCCCCAGAGCAAAACCTGGACCACTAAGCAGTCATATTCTACTACTTCTAACCTAACCCGCTGGCAAACAGCAGCCTGATTTCTGTCTCTATGAATTTACCTTTCCTTGACACGTACCTAAATAGAAGCACACAGTATGTCTGTCTTCTTTCACTTAGCACATCATTTTCAAGGTTCATCCAAGTTGTACCTTATTACGGCTGAATAATATTCCACTGTGTGGACAGACCACAGTTTATCCACTCAGCTGTCAATGGACATTTGGGTTGTTTCCATCTTTGGGCTCTTATGAATAGTGCTGCTATGAACAATCCTCTACAATATGTTTGTTTGAACACCAGTTCTCAATTCTTTGGGGTTTATATCTAGGGAAGTACTAGATCACATGGTAAATTCTATGCCTAACTTTTGAAGAACCTCCAAATGGTTTTCCCCAGCAGTTGACCTTTTTCCACTCCCACCAGCAATGTGTACAGGTTCCAGGGTTTCCACATTTCCCCCAGCAATTGTGATTTTCCTACACTTTTCAGACCATAGTCACTCTTGTGGGTGTAAAGTAGTATCTCGCCGTGGTTTTGATTTGCTTTTCCCAAATGAGTAATGATGTTCAGGGTCTTTCCATGTGCTTATTGGCCATTTGTGTATATTTTTTGGAGATCCAGTCTGCTTTCATGCTTCACTTCCGTGACAGTAAGTGAAAATAACCTTCATCTTCACCATAACTTCCTTTAAAAACTGACCCCACCCACATATTTTTAAAATCTATGTTTGGAAGTCACTTGAATTAATCAAGAGCCTGAACTTGTGTGTGGTCGAAGAGCACCATCCAAGACTGTTTTGAGCTTGGCGAATGACTTATTTGTTGAGCATCTTAACAATAACAACAAACCTGCTCAAGGTATTAGTTTAGCTACTGGTGACACAGCACTAAACTAAACAAATACAAATCCTTGCTCTCTAAGCCAGGCCCAGTGATGCATCTCTATAATTCCAGCCACTTGGGAGGCAGAGGGAAGAGGACTGCCAAGCTCAGGGCCAGGAGCACCCCGTGTAACTCAGTGACACCCTATCTCAAAATGAAAAGTAAAAAGTGGGTTAGGGGTGGCAGCTCAGTGGCCGAACACTCGCAAAACACGTGTGAGGCCGTGGGTTCAATCATCCAGTACCTCAAAAAAAGAAAAAAATCCTTGCCTCATGGAAGCAAGTTTGAGCAATACTAAATGTATCAGACTGGAATACTAGCACATACTAAAAATTGCTAGCCTGAAGTTTTCACAGAAATATTTTAAGATATAGAACACTGATCACGTAGGGCACGTGTCCATACATATTAAATAACACTGAAGGCATGTCTTACTTTTACTACTAAGAGTAGTGCTTGGTTACTACTCAGGTATTATTTTACATATTCCCACTTGGGGAGTATGCAAATTTACAACTAGTTTATAAAGCTTTGGGTCCAAAGGTATAGAACATACTTTGTTTTCTTATTTTTTAATTAAAAAAGGGTTTTTTTCCAGTCCTGGGTTTTGCACATGCCAAGCGAGTGCTCTACCACGGAGCTGTGCCCCTAGCTCCTCTTCTGTTTTCATTTTTTTATATTGAGGCAGGGTCTCACTAAGTCACTCGGGCTGCCTCTGGCCTTGAACTCTCCATCCTCCTGCCTCGGCTCCCAGAATTGCTGGGATTTCAGGTGGCGGCCATGGCACCCGGCCATACTTTGTTTTAACATCCTAAAATGCCAAATAGCAGCACTCTCCTTTTAAAATCATGAATAAACTTAACTTTTAGAAATGGAACAGCTATTTCAGACCAAGTTATATAATTATAAACTAGTATGGGTTTGCTTTCTTTTTTTCCAGTGTTGTAAATGGAAGCCAGGGCCTTGCGCGTAGTAGGGCAGGGCTCTACCGCTGAGCTGCACCCCTGCCCCTTTTTTATCTTTTACTTTGAGACAGGGTCTTGCTAAGCTGCTTGGGCTGCCTCTGACCTGCAACCTACAATCCTCCTGCCTCCCAGGCAGCTGGGGTGACAGGTGTGCACTCCAGCATCTGGATTCCAGTCTCTTTTGCTCCTTTACCTCTCTCATGTTTGCCTGATGGGATCTTCTTGCCCAGGAACTGCCTGCGACTCCAGGACTACTAAGTACACAGTGGGTAAAATAGCATTGCTTAATACCCCTTTGAGCTCCCCCAATCTCTGCCACGCCAAAGGATCCAAAGACATAGAACCTTTCACTTTTTTATTTTTAATTAGTGTGCAATGAGTTTCATTTTGGTATTTCTGTACAATTACGTCATGTACTTTGCTCTTGCCCGCTCGCTCATGTTGCTCCCGCCCCCTTCCACTATTCCTTTCCCAACCCAGATAGATGTCTTTATACTTTCCAATCTTACACGCACACACACTTCATATAAATCTAGCTTCCACATATGAGAGAGAAGATGTGCTGCCTGTCTTTCTGAGTCTGCCTTATTTTGCTTAAAACGATGATATCCAGTTCCGTCCATTTTCCTGCAAATGACATAATTATATTCTTTTTGAAGCTGCATAATATTCCATAGTGTATATACAACACATTTTTAAAATCCATTCGTCCGTTGATGGACTTCTAGGCTGACTCCACTTCTTGGCTATTGTGAAGAGTGTCTCAATGAACACGGAAGTGCAGGTGTCTTCACGGTGTGATGACGTAGATTCCTTTGGGTTTATACCCAGGAGTGGTGTAGTTGGATCATCTGTGTGGTAGTTGTATTCTTCATTTTTTGAGGCACCTCCATACCAATTTCTGTGACAGCTGTACTAGTTTATAGTCCTGCCAGCGTTGTATAAGCGTTCCCTTCTCCCCACATCCTTGCCAGTATTTGTTGTTGTTTGTTTTGCTGATGCTAGGAATCCTGACTGCGATGAGATGGAACCTCAGTGTCATTTTGATGTGCATTTCCCCCGATGGCTAAGGATCATAAAACCTTGTATTTTGACACAGGATCTCACTATGTTGTCCAGGCTGGGCCTGAACTCCTGGGCTCTCCCTGACTTCAGCCTCCCCAGTGGCTGGGACTCCAGGCCTGCCTCACCATTCCCAGCTCAAAATGCACATAACATGTGGCTTGGCTTACATCTGCAATCATTTAACAACCAGCTCCCTCACCCTGAGCCTGTGAGCTGGGGCCATACCTCAAATAAATAGTCCTTATTTTCAAATAGCTTGCAGCCATAGCCCTGCGGCATCCAATCACGTCAGATCTGGAAGCTAAGCAGGGTTGGGCCTGGTTAGTACTTGGATGGGAGATCGCCTGGGAACACCAGGTGCTGTAGGCTTGGGAGAAGGGCCCGGCAGCCCACTCCCAAAAATCAATCCGCCATTGAAAACCCTATGAACAGTAGAGAAGCACTGACAATAGTGTTTCCCCTGTTGTATGCAGGGTAGCTATGAGGTGGATACCGACTCAAGGGCACCTAACAACAATTTTTAAATAAACAGACCTGTTCTATAGACTAGCACCCACTGGGGAGACCCACTGAGTGCTGCTAGTGAAGACCATGCTTTGACTGTTTGTGCAGTGAACCTCTTAGGTTTTCAATCTTTCTTTAATAATCAAATGACTATCTGCTTGAAGTTACTAAAACTGCTTCCAATGACTTGTCTCTAGGGTTTCCTGCTTCACCTAATTGCCTGCTCATTCCACCTTCTCAGGGATTTGCTGGCATTTTATCATCCAAGGAGACCCAGAGAGTACAGAAAGATCTCATTATTGTACCTTCCATTTCGATCAGACGGTGCAACACTTTCATCAGATAAAGCGTGGGACTGCCCCAAGTTCTTCTGAAATGATACTATTTACCTGCCTTGTTTACGGGCTGATCTTCCACAGCAACAAAATAAAACAGTTAAGCCTTTCAGATTTCTCAGCCAGTTTTTGTTCAGCAAACCATCCTTGCTATTTTTGCCTACAGAGTCACACCATAGACATCCAATCTGTGCACTTAGTGCCTCACAACTGAAGGAATGTGCCTGATGACTATTTATGTGTCACTTTTTGAACAACTGAACACTTTACAAACTTCCTGTTAACCTTAGTAGCATTTTTCTTTCTTTTCTTTTCTTTTCTTTCTTTTTTTTTTTTTTTTTTTTTTTTATGGTACTTGGGGGTTGAACCCAGGGCCTCACGCCTGCATGCTTTGCAAGTGCTGGACCACTGAGCTGTGCCCCCAGCCCTTTTTTTTTTTTTTTTTTTTTTTTTACTTTTTGAAGCAGGGTCTCACTAAGTTACACAGACTGCCTCTGGTCTCAAACTTTTGATCCTCCTGCCTCCGCCTCCCAAGCCGCTGGGATTACAGGCATGAGCCACGGCCACCAACATTTCATTTTGTTTTCTTTTGTTTTGTTTGAGACAGGGTCTCACTGCGTAGCCCAGGCTGTCCTGAAACTTGCTATGCAGAGCAGGCTGGCCTCAAACTCTCATTGATCCTCCTGCCTCACCCTCCCAAGTGCTGGGATTACAGGCATGTGTCACCATGCCTGGCTCATTAGTAGCATTTCTTTGAGCTGCGGTGTAATAACTATACATAAAACTTGTAAATAGAGCTTCCAGCCTTAGAAGTAGTTACTTTATCATAAATGACATGGAAGTTTTCTGCATTCATTATGATTCAGTTCCCTGGGACAATGATTACAGTGGCAGCTGGTCCTGGGACTCACATTACCTTAGAACACTTGAGTTGAAGGGACCTGAGGTCTATAGCCTGGTTTACACCCAATTCATCAATCACATCTACACTGTCCCTAACAAGAAAGTACTTAATGAGTTTCTTCCTCCTGTGGAATTCATGACATGAACCAAATATCACAACCAGCAACATGTAGAGGTAAACAGTGACAGTCAACACTAATACAGCTTAGTCAGACATTCATTGCCCTAAGTATTAATTAACTCACTATTCTCAACAATCCTACAGGATAGGCACTGTTATTATCCCCATTTTACAGATGAAGAAATTGAGGTTAAATGACTTGCCCAAAGTTACTCAGCTAGTTAGTAAGTGGATAGGAACCAAACAATCTGGCTTTAGACCCATACCCGTGAACAAGATGATACACTGACCACATTGTAGAAATCTTGTAAGAATACATATTTGTTGTTATTTTTGTTATTAGGCGCCATCAAGTTGGTATCTGACTCATAGTGACCCTATGTACAACAGGAAAAACACTATTGTCAGTGTTTCTCTGCTACTCATGGGGTTTTCAATGGCTGACTGTTTTTTGGGAGTGCGTTGCCCAATCCTTCTCCCAAGCCTACAGCCCCTGGTGTTCCCAGGTGGTCTCCCATCCAAGGACTAACCAGGCCTGACTCTGCTTAGCTTCTGAGATCTGATGCCACAGTGGTATGGCTGCAGGCAAGAATATGTATCAGTTACTTTTATTGCTGTTGTTGTGGTTAGGTGCCCTCGAGTCGGTATCCGACTCATAGAGACTCTGCGTACAACAGGGGAAACACTATTGTCAGTGCTTTTCTGCTGTTCATAGGGTTTTCAATGGCAGATTGATTCTTGGGAGTGGGTTGCCAGGTCCGTCTCCCAAGCCTATGGCACCTGGTGTTCCCAGGCGGTCTCCCATCCAAGTACTAACCAGGCCCGACCCTGCTTAGCTTCCGAGATCTGACGGGATCGGATGCCACAGGGCTACGGCTGCAGGCACTTTTATTGCTGCTGTGACCAAAATACCTGATACAAAATAACTTATAGGAGGAAAAGTTTCTTCTGGCCCACAGTTTCAGAGGGTTCCATCCATTATGGTGGGGAAGGCATGGCAGAGCAGCTCAGGTCACATCATGGTGGGCCAGGAAGCAGAGAACGACAGGAAGTGGCCAGGGATATCAGATCCCTAAGGATCCGCCCCCAGTGGTGTACTTCCCCCATCTAGGTCCTACCTCCTAAAGTTTCCACAACCTCTGGAAACAGCACCACCAGCTGGGGGACCACGCCTTTAACTACCTGAGCCTCCGGGGGCCTTTCCCATTCAAACCATAACAGAATAAAACGAAACTACTTGAAAATAAACAGCCTTTAGAGATTTTCACTCAAGACTTTTACCTAAGACTTTTTATTGCCTGCAGAGCAGTGATTCCACTTCCCCATGAAACGTTACTGAAAGTTTTGCATTTTATTTGATACTCATCAGAATGTTTCTGAGGTAGTCAGCATGGCTTATATTACAAAGATGAGGAAATGAAACTTGGGGGGGGTGGCAAAACCACAAAAGAGAATTGCAATGAAATATCCTCTTCTGAGACTTAACGGTCATAGCAACATACAAAAATCCTGAGGTTTCTTTTACAAAGAATGCAATGGAATCACCATATTCAAAGTATTCGGTCTGGTGACAAGAACTTTAGCACAAACTTCATTCATGGAGTTTACTTTTTTCTACAATAAGCCTTAATGTCTTCACATCAGAACTTTTTAGTTTCCTATTCCATCATCTTCAGAGAAAATAAGTACAAACACTCTTGAATGTTTCTCGCATTTTCAATTTCATATTCTAATGAATTTCCTCAAAAAGACAACGACTTTATCTGTAAACTAGGACAGAAGAACACATGGTAGCCCTGTCCTTTAGTACATGTAGAAGGGGGGCTGGGAGAGGTATCTCCGTTGTACAGTGCGCTGGAAGAGGTATCTCTGTTGTACAGTGCGTGCCTAGCATTCCCAAGGCCCTACGTTCAATCTCCAGCACCAAAAATAAAAATGAAGAATAAAGGAGTAGTGTTACCCCTATCTACTACACATGTAAGGTATTGCTCCAGCTACAATTGTTGTATATTACCCCTAAAACTTAGTGGGAAAGCATCATTTTATTATGGGCCAGGAATTTGGACAGGGACAACCGATGGTTTGAGCAACAGCTGGGAAGGATGGAAGGCTGAGGGGTCTCAAATTGGGGAGCTAGAATTATCTGGAAGCCCTTCATTCCTATGGCTCACAGCTGATTACTGCTGTTGACTAAGACCTCAACTTGGCTGTACTTGGTTTTTCCCTATGTTCTCTCCATGTTCCTTAATTGTGCTTCCTTACAATATGGCAGTTGGGTTCTAAGAGTAAGCATCCAAGGAGAGCAGGGAAAAAGTACATGGCATATTTATGATCCTGCCTGAGAAATCATAAGTGTTACTTTCATAACATTCATTGATTAAGACAGTCACAAGAGGAAAAAAAAGGGCTCCAGGTTTAGCCCAGTTGGTAGTGTGCTTGCTTAGCATGCACTGAGGCCTTGGGTTCAATCCCCAGCACTGCAAAATAAAAGACAGTCACAAGATCTGTCTAGGTCCCAGGAGAAGGGTAAAAGCCCACTCCCACCACTGCATGGGAGGAGTCTAAAGATCACATTGTAAGATGAGCACGTGGGATGGGAGATATTATCATGGATGACGTGACAAAATAGAAACTGTCCCACATGCGAAGTAGAGTTCTCTCAAAATCTGATTTATTTGGTGATTTATAAGGAGGAAAATTAAGCAATTATCAGGTACAACAGAATTCTCAGTCAATAAGATGTGAACTGAGTAATTCTAGATTTTCTTATGTCAGAAAGGCAGCTTCCAAATGAAGAGTCTATCCTATTAGACTGTCTGCAAAAATCTCCTCAAATGATGAATTTGTGACATCAATTTCTGATTACCACCAAAAAACTGAACACCTATCAGTGGCCATTTGTGTTTATTTTCCCCACTTATGACTTGGCACAATAGTGTTACTTCTAAGCATAGCAAAGTTTCAAGCTCCGCTTTATTGTGCTCTCCTAGCAATTTGGGAAGCCAATCAACCTTAATAGTCTACGCCTCAATCTAAAACCAAATTACGCATAATGATTTCCAGTAAGGTAAACACTTTGGCAAACAGAAGGCACAGCCGCTGTCCAAAAGGGCAATGTACTAAGCAACAGGGTTCTAAAGTTAAATAGCACGCGAAGGACTATACCTATGCAGAGAACCTTGAATTTTCCCATCTGAATTCTAGCTTTCTGATTATCCAAATGTATATGTCCAGCCTGGATCTCTTCCCTGACCTCCAGACGCATGTTTAACTTTCAACTAGATATCAGCTATGTAGGTATCTACTCAATCCCTCAGTCTCACATTCCTTTATTCCTCTCCACAGTATTTATCACTACCGGACCTACAATAAATTAAGATCACAAACACAAGTGCAAAATGTGTTACTATTGAGTTACCTGTCTTTTTCCCACTGTCCAGAACAGTGCTTGCCACATTGTCCATGGCCAATAATATTATTTGAGTGAATTAACAAACGATGACTTACCTAAGTACCTGAGAAAATCACAACCAGAAACCCATAAGGAATAAAGAATGCCTTACAATGGTTATGATGTGCATAAGTGGATGACCAGCTACTGGGGAGGCTAAGGCAGGAAGATCATGAGTTCGAGACCAGCCTAGGCAACATAGAGACACCTCGGCACCACCTCCAAAACTAAATAAAAATAAATAAATAAATAGATAGATAAGACAGTAGCTCAAAAACATTGCTAGATCTTGAACCGTGAAGAATAAAATAAGCAGCTGGGTGGCTCAAGCACACGGGAGGCTGAGGCAAGAGGATTCCAAGTTCAAGGACAGCCTGGGCTACATAGAGAGAATTTGTCTAAAAAAAAAAAAAAAAAAGGCTAGAAGGCAGCTATCGAGCACATGCCAGTAAACCCAGGGACTCAGGAGGCAGAGGCAGGAAGATCATGAGTTAAGGCCAGAGGCAGC
The DNA here is from genome assembly GCA_007922755.1 of Pedetes capensis. Taxonomy (NCBI): domain Eukaryota; kingdom Metazoa; phylum Chordata; class Mammalia; order Rodentia; family Pedetidae; genus Pedetes; species Pedetes capensis. Next base: position 12,590 of record VMDO01020350.1, on the reverse strand, counting down.
CTGGGCAACTTAGGGAGAACCTGTCTCGAAATAAAAAAATGAAAAAGGGGCCAAAGTTGAGGCTCCGTAGTGGAGTGCTTGCCGGGCATGTGTAAGTCTCTAGTTCAATTCCCAGCACACAAAAATAAAAGCTCTGTTAAAAATATAAGTAAACTCTGAGCATTCATGAGATATCAAAGTTCAAAATGGCGCCGGGTGAATGAGCACAAGCTCAGAAAGAGAATCAACACATGTTCCCACTCATATGAGAGAGCTGACTCAAAATTACAAGAAGGAAAAATCCTACTCAAAGGTCAGATGACATTAAAAGGCGGGGGAGGGAAGATAAGAATGAGGTCAATATAAATGGACTAGAAATCGCATGTAATTGTTCTAACAAGATAGAAACAAAGACCACTACAGGAAAAGTTTCTATCTTAAACAGAAATGGAACCCAAGGACATATAGAAAAATACTATATAGTAAAAGATAGAGAAGACTTGGATGGGAAACTGAGATGGGAAGGGGGGGAGGGGGGAAACATAGAGGAGGGTAAGGGGTAACCTATATGAATAATGCTTATCAAATTGCATATATGAAAATTGTCACAACGAAAAGCATGTCAAAATGAATCACATTATGATGTACATTAAAAATTTCTAATTAAAAAAAAAAAATGGCGCCGGGCGCGGTGGCGCACGCCTGTAATCCCAGAAGCTTGGGAGGTGGAGGCAGGAGGATCGCAAGTTCGAGACCAGAGGCAGTCTGCGTAATTTAGTGAGACCCTGTCTCAAAAAGTAAGAAAATGGGCTGGGGGTGCAGCTCAGTGGCCCAGTACTTGAAGAGCATGCAGGCACGAGACCCTGGGTTCAACCCCCAGTAACCGCAAAAAAAAAAAAAAAAAAAAAAGTTCAAAATGGCGCTACCTAAGCCACAACAGAATTCCCCAGGAAAGCTATTGAAAGTGCAGATTCAAATACATAAACAAACAAATAAATACATCAGAAAAGTCCGTCATTTTGGCTTTGCCAGTTTGGGAAATGCTGGGAAGTGACTAGATGAATACTCAACATCCAATCTGGGTAACTAGATGTATCTCAGCGATGCTAGACTGAATAGAGATTGGAATGAAAAAGATCTAACCGTAACTAACTATGCTGCAATCTGTCTTGAGAAAGAATGGGTTAAAAGAAAAAGAACCATCTGCACAGCATCGACAAGATTCTTTTGCCCTTAGTGTTCCTCTGTCCCTCTAGAGAAGAGAGATGCCTTGGGCTCCCATGGCTTGCTGTCACCAGCCATTAAATTCATCCAACCCTACTTTGATTTTATGCTCTCCAGGAAACCTGATATAGATTTTAACTTTCCACACAGATGAGCCTACAGGGAAAGAATGTACAGATCGGCAAATGTAAATACCCAGTCTCCTTACGCACATACTTCTCAGTCTAAGTTTAATATTTGCATTCTGGTTTATTCATCAGCCCTGGGAATTGAGCTACTGTGAGTCACCCCCAGGCAAACTGAAAATTCTAAATCTGTTAGATTAAAAGAGCTGAGGTTGTGTCAGATAAGCAGGAACAGAGAGGACAAGAAAGAAGGGATGCTAGGTTTGAGTTCTGTGCCCCGTTGGTGAAAGATGACCTAAAAAATGACACTGGGATACTGGCACTGGAGCCACTGGCTCTCAGCAGTTCAGGGGTATTGTGCATGCTCTGAAGGTGAAGCCAAGCCCTCGCACAGTGTTCAGACTCCTCTAACAACCCCATCGTGTGCTCTGCTCATTTGAACTCTGTGTCCCTCTACACTTCTGGGCCTTTGAACATGCCATTTACTCCCTCTTCCTGGAAGGCCGCCTAGATCTCTAGTCCCACCTAACCCATCTCCTTCACTTGTATAACTTACTAGGCCTTCAGGATTCACTTGAGTGCCACCTGTTATAGCTGAGTTATACCCCTGAATGCACGCTTGTTTGTTTGTTTGTTTATTTTGGCAGTACTTGGGGGTTGAACCAAAGGCTTTGCACATACCTTCCAAGTGGGGGCTGCACCCCCAGCCCATTTTTAATTTTTTATTTTGAGTCAGGGTCTCATTAAGTTATGCAGGCTGCCTCTGGCCTTGAACTCATGATTCTCCTGGTTCTGTGTCCCAAGCAGCTGAGATAACCAGTATGTGCCATCACATCAGGCCCCTGTATATATGTTTCCGTGTCGTTCCTCTACATCAGTCCTTGCCAGTCTTTACAGTAAGTTCTTGTCCACGGTTCTGTGTCCCTGCCACACTATACACTACTTGAGACCGAGAACCAAGTCTTGGCACTCGTTAGATGTTCAAAATTACAGTGTGGGATAAGACATATAAATATTAAGAACGCTCTTATCAGGTACAATGTTATTTTTACAATTTCATTTGGTTTCTTCTTTCATATGTTGCTGTTGTTGTTGTTAGGTGCCATCGAGTCGGTATCCGACTCATAGTGACCCTCACAGGGTTTTCAATGGCTGACTGTTTCGGGATTGCCTTGGGAGTGGATTGCCAGGCTCTTCTCCCATTTTTGTGGTGCTGGGAATTGAACTCGGGGCCTCAGAGACTGCAGTGCAGTGCTCTACCAACTGAGCTAAATCCCAGCCCCTTCTTTCATATAGCAAGTCATAATTATTTGCCACCAATATCACCACGCTTCTTGCCAAAAATGGTAACAACAGTTAAGAATTCAACAAGGGCTGGGGGAGTGCTCAGCAGTAAAGTGCACTTAGCATGCACTAAGCCTTGGGCTCAGTCCCCAGCACCCTCTCGCCCCCCCAAATCTTTCCAAGGATGAAAGGCAGACTTTTTACATATACCTTAGTGTCTTCTGAAAACTAAACAATGCAAATGTTGTTGTTGTTGTTGTTAGGTGCTGTCGAGTCGGCATCCGACTCATAGCAACCTTCATAGGGTTTTCAATGGCTGTTTTGGGATTGCCTTGGGAGTGGATTGCCAGGCCCTTCTCCCATTTTTGCGGTGCTGGGAATTGAACTTGGGACCTCAGACACTGCAGCACAGCGCTCTACCAACTGAGCTAAATCCCAGCCCAAACAATGCAAATAGCTAACTTATTAAAAATTCAGACCCATGGTGAAAACTATACACACATTAAACACACACATAAAATCTGAATGTTAGTGTCCAAATGCTTACAGGAATTTTCATATATATATTTCCTAATGCAATTTTTTTTTCAGCACCAGGTTGAACCCAGCACCCTGCATATGCTAGGCAAGAGCTCTACCACGGAGCTGCAACCCCAGCCTACCCTTTTGTAAATCTTTATTCTGAGCTAGTGCCTCACTAAATTACAAATGCTGCCTCTGGCCATGAATTTGTGATTCTCCTGCCTCAGCCTCTCAGTTGCTGGGATTACCGGTGTGTGCCACAGCACCCAGCACAAATATTTTTAGATCTCTTCATTATTTTTGCTAAGAAGAAATCAATCCCAAACTAAGCTGATATGTAGACTAATTTGTTAGATGTCTCAAATAGCAAATATCTGGCCTTTGGAGGGAAGAGATAATGTGACCTCTGTAGAATTTTTTTTTTTAAAGTAGTAAATAAAACAATAGCCAAAGAGTACTATTTCCCTCTAGGGGTAAATTAAAATTATTTCTTAGCCGGGCGTGGTGGTGCACGCCTGTAATCCCAGCGGCTGGGGAGGCGGAGGCAGGAGGATCGCAAGTTCAAGACCAGAGACAGTCAGTTAACTTAGCGAGACCCTGTCTCAGAAAATAATAAAATCTACAAAATGGGCTGGGGGTGCAGCTCAGCGGTCCAGGCCCTGGGTTCAACCCCTAGTACCGCAAAAAAAAAAAAAAAAAAAAAAAAAAAAAAAAAAAAATAAAAAAAAAAAAAAAAAAAA